>CM070518.1:1600100-1788081 GCA_036346375.1 Guadua angustifolia | reverse complement strand
ATGACACAGCAATTGTCCAGTCATGGGTGTCATCGATGAATTGGGCACCAAGGCCCTCTTTCCTCCACCGCGCAGGATCGCTCCACGACCGCGGCGGTTATCGCGCCGGTCACGACGATCATCGCGCCGGTCGCGGCGATCATCTCGCCGGTCACGACGATTGCCGCGCTGATCACGGCGGTCGCACTCCGGCGACCCAGAGTCATCGCGGTCATGCTCGGCGGCCAAGACCCGCTGGTCTCTTCTGCCTCAAGGCTCGCCCCTCTTGCTTGACGGGCGAACCCTTGAGGTCCCCTTCATCCTTTCTCGCCACCTCGGGACCAGATAGTGGTCCCTCGCCTCCGCGGTGCGGCGCACTTATGCGCGAGGGAAAACAACTGAGGTGGTGCCGATAGTACGGTGGCCATCTTCTTCTTCATGCGGTGTCGGGCGCCTCGAAGGCGATGACGACCGATTGCTCGAGATGTGGGGGATCGTGTTGCGACAATGGCGTAACCGCTAGATAAAATCGCGAACGACTTCCCTTATGCTGCTCCAGCATGCAGATCATCTTCCACGACGCACGGGCTGGAAGGAGCTCGAAGTTAGCGACAAAAACCGACAATTCCTCCCACGAAGCGCACCGACCTCGCGAGGTTCAATAACCAAGAACGGCGAGCCCGCTCAAGGCCGGAAATAATTGGCCATGACTTTTCTGCACTCCACCGCTCAGCACCACCGTTGTATAAATTTGTAAAACTCCTCTGATTGGTGGTGCCGTCGTAATTTCTATGGACGCCGGCGAACCTTTCAGCCACTCCACACGGCCAGAATCACGGAGAACGCCGATATCCAACGCCATAAACAAGCCGGCCGCCCACCGGAGCTCCCGCCGGAGAGCGAGGGATGGGACTCTCCACGAGTAGGAGGAACTCTCATCTTCGAGGCCACTGCTTGCCGCGCCCCTACTCCTGAGCTGGGCGATGTGGCACACGGCCGCGAAGATCGCCGCTTCACCGGCGGGATTCGTCAAGATGACTTCTTAGGTCCCCACGGTTCCTTTCGGAACCGGGACCAGCCTGCACCGCGCCTCTTCCAGCTGGCCAGCTTGGCGGGCGCCGCCACTGTGGCGGCTAGAGCCCTACGAGCCCCCAGCCCGCGCCTTGGGTGGCGGAGTACCACCGATGCTTTGCCGGCCGGGGGGCCCTACCCGAAGTTGGGCCGCACCGACAAGGCCGGCAAGATCCTGCATCCACGGAGTGGCCAGGGAGTCTCCTCCAAGTTCCACCGGAGGGTGGTCCAGGAGGAGATGAGCTACATGTAGATTCCGAGCCTGGTGGCGCTTCCCATGGCCTTGCCAACACAAGACTCGATGCCCCCGCCGCCACAGGAGCATCGCCCGGCGCCTCAAGGGGTGGAGGAGATGTTTTGCGACGACGGGATTGCCGGGACACACTCTGAACATGGCCCGACACCTCTCCTTCCTGATGCTGCGAACCCGCCATCTCCAGATGCACGGGACTGAAAGAAAACACCAAAACTCGCCGGAGAGATGATCAGAAAAACCAACTACAAAACCCTACCTGGCGCGCCCCTGTCGGCGTATTCCACCTAACAGGCCCAAGTCTACAGACCGGGTTTGGTTCGGTAGGGGGGATGGCTTTGGTAGTTGGCAAACCCTAGTAGAGGGAAACCCCAGTACCTCTCACACTAACGAATTCTAATGTCTCTGGATTTGATGAACACAGCGATTTTACACAGGTTCAGGCCCCCTTGAAGAAGGGTAACAGCCTTACGTCCTGCCTGATCATGGATTGAGTATATTGGGCTTGGTTACAGAGCTTGCCCATGACCAGCTCTTCTGTTGAGTCTCTTTTTTCCGACCCCCCTCTCTTCTTCCCTAAAGTGCCCTTATATGCATGGGCTTACACGGGGCAGATAGAGGAAGGGCGTCATCATGCTTATCTTACATGCATTTACTACGCCTTTATGTGTCATTCTGCTCCTTCGCCCTAATCAATGCCAAGATGCCTTCGCCCGGTTCTTCGGATGTGACCCTCTCCGCGACGGGTAGGTGTGAGGCGCCGAGGAATGAACTTGTAGCAGAATTTTGAATCGACGTGTTCGGTACAAAGAGTTCGCTCGACACGCAGACGGCGGGGAAGGAGGCTTCGAGGCGGCCATCATATCCCGCCTTTTTGCATGGCGGTGGGCGCGGCGAGCGCGGTCGCCACCGCCGCCCGCGCACCACGTGGACCGGCACCGTGAACGGGCATGCTCGCCACCGCCGCCAAAGCCGCCACGTGATCGGGCGCCGGTGAGCAGGCGTGGTCGCCACCGCCGCCACGCGCCACGTGACCGCACGGTGAATGAGGCGTGCTCGCCCACTGCCGCCAAAGCCGCCCACGTGGATAGGCGCCGGGCGGCAGGCGTGATCGCCACTGCTGCGCCGCGGCCACGTGGACCGACGTCCTGTAGACGGGGTGTAAACACCCACCCGCCTGCTAGACTGCCACGTGAGCCACACATGCCTTTGTGCGGCGAAGAGGGTACCCTGGCGTAAAGTACGCCGACACCTCTGCACTCCCTCTCAGCTTTCTAGTCCTTCTCTTGTCACCGTTGGGAACGGTTCTCGCATACCAGTCACTCGGGTTGGTTGTTGCACAATTCCTTCCCAGTCTGGTTCTTACTTTGATTTACATCGGGTTCTTCATGTTCCCTCCTTGATTCATGACCTACTTTCTGTTCGCCAGTTTACACGCGATAACTCTTGCTCTATTGAATTTGACCCTTTTGGTTTCTCTGTCAAGGACCTGTGTACGAAGGCGATCCTTCATCGCTGCAATAGTCAGGGCGACCTCTACGTCTTCCCTGCCACTGCATCCAGCCGCCACACTGCCTTTGCCTCCCTTGCTGTTTCCCCGGAGGTGTGGCACCGCCGTCTTGGTCATCCTGGTCGTGACATCACCGGCATGCTTCCTCGCTCCGAACATTTCCCAATAAAACCATGTCATTCTCTATGTCATGCGTGTCAGCTCGGCAAAAGTGTCCGTCTGCCATTTAAATCTTCGACAACCATGTCCTGCCGTCCGTTTGATTTAATCCATTGCGATTTGTGGACATCTCCATTATTAAGCATGTCTGTCTATCAACATTACCTTGTTTTAGTCGATGATTTCTCCCACTTTTACTGGACATTTCCTCTTCAACATAAATCTGATGTTCTGTCCACCCTATGCAATTTCTTTGCCTTTGTCCACACCCAATTTGGACTTCGTGTTCGCGCCCTGCAAACAGACAATGGCAAAGAGTTTTTCAACTCCGCTTCCACAGCATTTCTTGACACTAATGGGGTACATTTACGCTGCTCTTGCCCCTACACTTCCCCTCAAAATGGCACTGCTGAGCGTGCTATTCGGACAATAAATGATGTCGTGCGTACTCTTCTTCTTCAGGCCCAACTCCCACCTCGCTTCTGGGCAGAAGCTCTTGCCACAGCAACCTATTTACTAAACCGTCGACCCAGCAAGGCTCTTGCGCATGCCACACCATACCAAGTCTTGTTCCATAAGCCTCCTTCATATAACCACCTTCGTGTTTTTGGATGCCTCTGTTTTCCAAACATATCTGCCACAACCACACACAAGCTTCAGCCCCGCTCTGTTCCCTGTGTGTTTCTTGGCTATCCTCCTAACCACAAACGCTACCGATGCTATGATCCACAGAGTCACCGCATAATCATCTCCTGTCATGTCATTTTTGACGAATCGACATTCCCTTATGTCACTCTTACATCTGCTCCGAGACCTTCGGACCAGGATTTCACTTTTTTGCAGGATGTTGATGCTTTACCTTGGTGTACAAAACCAGTGGCAGCACCTTCTCCGAGTGCTCCTGCTGACCCTGCCTCCTATGCCAGACCACCTGTCCGACTAGTCTACTCTCGGTGCCCTGCTGCGTCCTCAGTGCAGCCTACTCCTCCAGCACAGCTTCCGTCGCTAGCACCTTCCGCTGGCCAAACCGACGCTCCAGCAGCTCATCCTGGTTCCGGTCCCCATCCCATGCGGACACGCGCCAAGGACGGCATTGTGGTCCCCGTTGACCGTTATGGCTTCTCCGCCACCACTGCTGATGCTTCACCAGTACCCAAGTCCTACATTCTTGCTCTGAAGGATCCTCACTGGCGGACAGCAATGCAAGCTGAGTTTCAGGCTCTTGTTGATAATGGCACATGGGTCCTCGTTCCTCGTCCTCCAGGTGCAAATGTTGTCTCCAGGAAATGGGTTTTTCGCCATAAATACCACTCCGATGGGACTCTTGCTCGTCACAAAGCTCGTTGGGTTGTCCGTGGTTATTCTCAGCAGCCTGGTATTGATTATGACGAGACCTTCAGTCCTGTCATCAAACCTGCCACCATTCGCATTATTCTTAGCATTGCCGTCTCTAAAGGGTGGTCTATTCGGCAACTTGATGTGAAAAATGCGTTTCTCCATGGCAATCTCAATGAGACCGTCTATTGTGAGCAGCCGTCTGGGTTTGTTGACTCCAGTCATCCACAGCATGTGTGCAAGCTGATCAAGTCCCTTTATGGTCTTAAGCAGGCACCCCGTGCTTGGTATCATCGGTTCTCCACTTATATCACCACTCTTGGCTTCACTGCTGCTACCTCTGATACATCCTTATTTGTGTTTCGTTTTGGAACTCAACTTGCATATATCCTGCTGTATGTGAACGATATTATCATCATAGCCTCGGATGATACTCTTCTCCAGCACTTGACAGCTTCTCTTCATTCTGAATTTGCCATGACAGGCCTTGGGGACCTTCATTACTTCCTTGGCATTTCTGTCAGCCGATCTCCTGATGGGTTATTCTTATCTCAGCGACAGTACGCTTCAGACCTTCTGCGTCACGCCGGTATGAGCGACTGCCACCCGACCATCACACCTGTTGATACTCAGTCCAAGCTCTCAGCTACTGACGGGTCTAAAGTCTCTGATCCTGCTGAATATCGAAACATTACAGGCGCTCTTCAGTATCTTACCCTGACGCGCCCAGACATCCAATGTGCTGTCCAACAAGCATGCCTGCACATGCATGACTCTCGTGAACCCCACCTTGCTTTGGTCAAGCGCATATTGCGGTATATTAAAGGTACTCTTGATGCTGGCTTGCATCTCAATGCATCCTCATCATCCTCTGATCTGATTGCCTACTCAGATGCCGATTGGGCCGGCTGCCCCGATTCTCGGCGTTCAACCTCTGGATTTTGTGTTTATCTTGGCGACAATCTCATTTCCTGGTCATCTAAACGGCAAGCAACTGTCTCTCGCTCCAGCGCTGAAGCAGAATATCGAGCCGTCGCCCATGTTGTTGCTGAATGTTGCTGGACACGACATCTTCTGCAGGAGCTTCACCTTCCTCTTCAAAAGGCTACCGTTGTCTATTGCGACAATGTTAGCTCGGTTTATATGTCAGCAAATCCTGTCCAGCACAAGCGCACCAAGCATATTGAAATTGATATTCATTTTGTGCGCGAAAAGGTTTCCCTTGGCCAAGTCAGAGTTCTTCATGTTCCTTCTGCTCTACAGTTTGCCGACATTATGACCAAGGGCCTCCCCACCAAGCTGTTCGTGGATTTCCATTCCAGTCTCGGCGTTCGCCAACCTCCGCTTCGACTGCGGGGGGGGGGTGTTAGAGTTTCTGTTATTCTGTTGTATTCCTAATACGCTAGCTTTCCATATTTGTTCTAGCCGTATATAGATAGAATAGATTAGATTGATTCTGTTGTAATCTTCCATACTTATCCCTAGAGGATGTATATATAAAGAGCCTAATCACCCTAGATGGTGTACGGCTGATTCTCCCTATTTTCCTCCTCTTCTACATAAAGTATTATCTCTCATCTTGCAAGACATTTAAGAGGGGCATGTAAGTCATTTTCTCTCATGTCTTTCTCAATTTTATCACAACCTTAGTCCTTATGCAAAGTCAAAATATGCCTTATATTTATCAACGAAGGGAGTAACTCGTAACAAGGTGGCACATACACTACCACAAAACAGCACATAGGTGACGCCTTATTTGTGGCGGTTCTTTTAGAACCATCACAAATACACTAATCTGTGGCGTTCTAAAGTTGAAAATGGTGGGAAGGCTATTTATGGTGGTTTTCATTTAGAACCGGCACAAATAATTGATTATTTGTGGCGGTTTTTCTTTGGAACCGTCACAAATAATCTCGGGACTATTTGTGGTGGTTTTTGGATGGAACCACCACAGATAATAACATTATCTGTGGTAGTTTTTCTTTGAAACCGCCACAGATAATTTGTAGTGATTTTTTGTTAAAACCGCCACTGATATTATTATCTGTGGAGGTTTTAATTAAAAACTGCCACAAATAATACTGCTATAAGTACCCCCTGCAGCCACGCCATGGTCATCTTCCTCCCTGAGTCAAAACGAGGACTAGCTGATTTCATATTTCGTTTTGCAAAGATTTTTGTGCGTCTACTTCCTGTAATTGTTCCAAGGTGTGTGATTCGTTCTCCTCCCTTCATTTGTACTAGTGTCGTTGCAATTTAATGCTTAGAGATAGTTTAATTAAGGTTTAGATGCAAGGTTTAGATTTAGTTTGTTTTTATTTACCTAGCATTTTGTGGATGATGAATTTATTATCTTGCTCTATTAGATTAAGTTGTCTACCTTTTTTGAGATGATTAAATATGATCAAGTATATATGCAATTTAATTAATTAAGATTATTGGCTATTAACAAAAAATAAATTTTAGTTAATATGGTAGATGGGTGATCTTGAAATTGGCTTGTATTTTGAAATGATGAGTATATTATGTAGCTCATTCGGAGGTTAAATTTAATTTTGGTTAAGTATGAGCATATATAAAAATGAAGTAACTAAGATTTGTTTTTAATTACCATTAATATCTTACCATTAGCGCGTGCATATACATCTTTCTCCATTAGTGGCTATTGTTAGGCAATTTTTATCAAGTCTATATCAAATTTATTTAATTAAGATTATTGGATATTAATAAAAATTAAAATTAAGCTAATATGGTAGATGGGTGATCATTAAGCTGGCTTGCATTTGGAGATAATGAATTTATTATCTAGCACTTTCAGAGGATAAATTTAATTTTGGCTAGGTATGAGCACATATAAAAATTAAGTAAATAAGATTTGTTTTGTAATTACCATTAATTTTTTACCATTAGTGTGTGCATATACATCTTGCTCCACTAGTGGCTATTGTTAGCCAATTTTAATTAAGATTATTTGATATGAATAATTGTTTACATTAATTAATTATTGTAGATGGACCGAAGTTGGATGTACAATGCAAACCGTTACAGCCGAGAATACATCGATGGTGTTTCTTCTTTTCTAAGAGCCGCCGAGGAGAACAACTTGCAAAAAAAGACGAAGTACATACATTGTTCATGCATTGATTGCAAGAATGAGAAGATGTTTTCAGACAAAAACTATATTTACTTGCACTTGATTCGGAGGGGTTTTGTACCTGGCTATACAAGTTGAATAAGGCACGGCGAAGAGGAGATCATACTTCAATGTGTTAACATTGACGACGACGTAGCCGGCAATATGGCAAATGACATCAATTATGGATCCGATGAGGATAGGTTGGTCGTTGATGATGACAATAATCTGGCTCGAGTGTTGCATGATGCAGAAGAGAACTACACTAGTCAGAGAGAGTTCAATCAATTCAAGGGTTTGATGGAGGACTCGGAGAAACCTTTGTTCCCGGGTTGCAAGGAGGAATACACAAAGTTGCACACCGTACTTTCACTACTGAAATTGAAGGCGGGCAATGGTTGGTCGGATAAGAGCTTCACGGTGTTGTTACATCTCTTGGCGGACATGCTTCCAAAGGGAAATGTGTTGCCTAAAACCACGTATCTAGCTAAGAAGGTTGTATGTCTTTTCGGATTGGAAGTAGAAAGAATATATGCATGTCCAAACGACTGTATACTCTATCGCAAAGACTATGCAAACAGGCATGTATGTTCAGTGTGCAAAGCATCGCGATACAAGCGTAAGGGCGATGACAGCGAAGGTATTGAGGTGAAGAAAGGAGCTCCCGCTAAAGTGGTGTGGTATTTGCCAGTAATACCTCATTTGAATCGTTTATTTGGAAACAAAAAGCTCGCCAAATTGATGCGATGGTACTCGGAAGAGCGTAATAGGGATGGAAAACTGAGACACCCAGCTGATTCTGCACAGTGGAGAAACATTGATAGGCTTTTAAGGGAGAACTTCGGAAACGAACTAAGGAATGTAAGGCTTGGCTTGAGTATGGATGGAATGAATCCTTTCGGTAACATAAGCAGCATTCATAGCACTTGGCCCATGACTCTCTATATCTACAACTTTCTTCCTTGGCTGTGTATGAGACGAAAGTATATTATGATGTCGCTGCTTATCCAAGGGCCGAGATAACTTGGCAATGATACTGATGTATACCTACAACCTTTGGTGGAAGATCTTGTGACACTGTGGAACGAAGGTGTACAAATATGGGACGAGTACAAATAAGAGTACTTCACTCTACGTGCATTGTTGTTTTGCACCATCAATAATTTACCTGCCCTTGGTAACCTGTCCGGTCGTACTATAAAAGGAGCCAAAGCATGCCTCCAATGCCTGGATGAAACCGCTAGTGTGTGGCTCAATAACTCGAGGAAAACAGTGTACATGCGTCACTGTAGGTTCCTTCGCATGAATCATCTGTATCGCAATATGAAGAAACAATTCGACGGGACAAAGGAGGCCGGTTCAGCTCCAAGGCCTCTTTCTGGGGAAGAGGTTTATGATATGGTTAAGGATTTTAATGTTGTACTTGGAAAGGGGAGTACTGATAATACATCGAGGTCCCATACTGAGAAGAGCACGTGGAAGAAGAGATTCATATTCTCGGACTTGCCCTATTGGAAGGACTTAGAAGTTCGACACTGCATCGATGTCATGCATGTAGAGAAAAATGTATGTAACAGCGTGCTTGGTCTTTTACTGAATATTCCTACCAAAACAAAGGATGGACTGAAGGCACAAAGGGACTATGCATGATCTGTCAGGTTTGGAAAATAGTGTGGTGGTAACTGATTTAATTGTGCTCCGGCTGGAATTAACGGTCCCACGTGTATTGTCTTTTTTGCTCCAATGCAATGACATCCAACGAAACGACAGCTTAGGCCCTTTAATTTTCAAAATATTATTTCACTCATGCATAAATCTTCATTTAAATCATTATACTTAATTTCTCAGTTTGGTCATGCAAATCTTTGCTACTGGCGTTTTCAACGGCACTTCATGAGCGTGCAATTAATAGGGATCGATAAAGCAATAATGCAGATAAGGGAAAATATCATTAAAGAACTAGCCTTAAAATAAGATAATATAGCTACAATATATTATCGTTGGATTCAATCTAGACGGCTTAAATCAAAACCACCAAATTAACCGCCTACACGTTCTGAATTATCTTAATTATAAGGGTAGTTCATAACCGAAATGCTCTGCGTTGTGAAGCACATTTGTACAGTTGCTCTCCTCAGTTTTGCTGGACGACAAATTTGACTAAACTAAGCCCCAGAAGAATTGACTAAATTAATGTACAAGACTTGACGAACAATATATTTCTAAAAGTACATACACATGCATAACTTCAAATTTTGACCTACCTAGGCGCACATGGACACCTATAGCTTATATATTTTGTTCCATGTGCTGGATCAGATGGCATCAAAGATCCAAGTATAAATAAATTGGATTAGTTTTGGTTAAGTTGTTCCCGAAAATTAAGGTGAGGACAATTTTCGTTATATAGTTTCTCAGTTGCAGTTTGAGTTAAAATGCAATGAATATATAGTTCACAAAAGCACATATATATAATTGATTACAAAAAAAGTCTAATAGAAGTTTAATACTCAACTAATTTTATAACCACAATGGCAGAGGGTGAAGCATCCAGATATCTGTCAACAATTTCAAAATTCTTCAACTCACGCTAGTTATAAATGAAGAGATGTAAAAAATACACAATAAGGTCCTTGAACTATATATTATTTGATTTCGTTAAAGCAATTCCGTCTACTCTAATTTTATTGCTTTTTATTTTGAGTGTATGTGTTAATCTAACTTGTGCATGTAAAGCCATTCAAATTAGTTTAGTTGGTCTGAATTCGTAGGGCATGTTAATTCAATGCTACACCTCAATCGTTTGTAAATTATTGCCACGTGAGGATTTTACATTTTTGTGGTTCTTCTTTCTGTGTTTATGAGAACCCTCCTTAACTCATCTTTTTTTGTTAACTTTTGCTTTCTTCCCTTAATTGATTGGCAGAGCTTCTGCCCTCCCAAACAAAAAAAGTGATTTTGGCTAAGGAGGAAAAGGGAGGGTGCGGCGATAGAGTTAACCTGTCTTATGCAAGACATGTGTCTTACTCTCTTTCCGTTAATAAATATAAGACCTATAGTTTGAATGGACTTGTTTAAAAATATAAGACGTACATGTAAATTTAATGAACCTTTCTATCTATACCCCTGTTTATTCTCTCTCAATCATATATGTTTATTTATTACCACCTACATAAAGTATTATCTCTGACCTTCCAAGACATTTCAAAGGGGTATGTAAGTCATTTTCTCTCATGTCTTTCTCAATTTTATCACAACCTTAATCCTTATTGTCGACGATTCGGGAACCGGTCCCCCGCCGAGCTTACTTGTTGAATGAGGGATCAACCTAGGGCCCCTTTTTCGCGGAGGGTGTAGCGTCTGAGGGCCTACCGAGCTACGTATCATGAGGGAGCAACGAACAAGGGATCCTTTTTTGTCTAGTTCGGGCCTCTCGCGAGGGAGATAACAACCCTACGTCTAGTGATTGCACTAGTTTCCGAAGGAAGATTACAGGGTGCCTGCTCGGGGGCCTAGATGATTCTAAGGACAAGCCTCCGGGTCACCAGCAAGCAACGACTACGTGTGAAGGGAAAATAAGGGGTGAGTTAATCTAGTTGAGAACAGAAAAGAGAGAGAGAGAGAGTTTTACGTGCGAGGGGGTATTTATAGATGATTACAATGTTTCAGTATTTATTACGGAGCGGCGCGCCACTGTTCCTGGACATGGGTGAACTCTTTGAAATCAAACCATAAATGCCAGGCGGAGACGGTTCTAGGGACTTTTCTTCTCCCACGCTTCGAAATCAAACTCCAAAAGCTCTTCACCTTTCGAATTCTCTCCTCGCTCCAGCGCCCTTTCCCCGAATCCTCTTCATGGCGAAATTCGGCACCAGCAAGATCACCGCGGAGAGGCTTCGGGTACTTCGAGGCTTTAGTTACCTCGATGCTGGCACCTGGCGGATCCCTGACGGCGAAGGAGCCCCGATGCCGCGCGACGACGAGTTCGTCTCCTGCGAGCTATACACCATCAACGGGCTTCGAATGCCTGAGAGTGAGTTTTTGGAATCCATACTCGCACATTGCGAGTGCGAGATCACTCATCTGAACCCCAACTCCATCCTCGTCTTGACCATCATCTCCCATCTTTGCGAGGGCTTCGTGGGCATTCTGCCCACGGCAAGTCTTTTCTTCCATTTCTATACTCTGTTCCGCACCGGTGGCGCTTCTCGCACCGATGCTCTATACTTTCGCTTGCGAGCCCACCGCCCGTACGAGTACCCCTTCTTCTCCCTCAAGGACTCGGTGGCGGGTGGGCGACTTTGGTTCTACTCATGAAGGCGCAGGGAGCTCTTTGTGCTACACCGAAGCGGCGGTGCCTAGCATCGACACCGCGCCGCCCATCGCGCCCGAGGAGGAGCGGTCTCTAATGCTGATCAGCGAGCTCACGAACATGGGGCTCACTGGTCGAGACATTGTCCACTACTTCCTCAAGAACAGGGTGTCCCCTCTGAGGAGGAGGGAGCACCCCTTCTTCGAGATCACCGGGTAGGATGACCTCACCCGAGAGGATGTCTCTGGTAAGCTTCACGACCTTGAACAATCCTTGTTTCGTATGTACCTTCCATGCTTGTGCCGATCTCTCTTGCTGATCGTCGACAGAGCCGGGCTTCGACTGGGTGGAGAAAAGGGTCGGCGAGATGTTCGGCACTCCGAAGGGCAAGGAGCTCGAGCACGGCGGCAAGTCCTGAAGAACGTGCTCGAGCGGAGCGACGTGGTAAGCTGCTTCGTGATTCATTCTCGGGGAAAGCATCCCGAGCCCTCCTAACGCCTTTATGCCTTCTGGCAGGAGAAGGTTGCTCTGGAGCTGGCGGTGGGCGAGCTCAAGCCCTTGGCGGGCGGCAAGGGAATACTCGTCCCGGCCGCCAAGGCCAAGAAGATAAGGGGCAAGAGACATGCTCCGCCACCGGCCACCACCCGGCTGACGAAGAGACAGGCGAGCTCGTCTAGTAATCCGACGGTGCAGCATTTGGAATTCGCCGACCGAAAGGAGATAAGCCGTTTGAATGCCTGGATGGAGAATTACGGCAAGGATTGCCTGGAGCAGCTCGAGGGGGAGGCGAGATTGACCAAGGAACTGGTGCAGGCCGAGTAGAAGAAGTTGGAGGAGGAGCTGGCCGAGATTAAGGCCAAGCTCAAGCAAGTCACCGAGGCCCGGCGGGCTGTAGAGCCCGAGGGTCCGGCCGCCGGTGAGGAGGAGGAGGACGAGGAGGATACGCTGCCCCTCAGGACGAGGCGCGGGCGCTCGAGGAAGACGCTGGAGGCGGTTGACATGGAGAAGGTCGACCCCCTCTTGGCGAAGATCAGCCGCGCCGTGGAGAAGAAGGCTGAGCTCGTGGTTGCGGCGGCGGCCAACCCAGCCGGGGATGACAGCGACGGCCTGGGCGAAGATGAGCCCCGAACTTCGCTTTTCTCCTTTTTTTCTCTTGTTCTTTGTTTCACGCATCCTCCGGCCGAGCTAACCCCACCCTGTTGACGTGAGCATGATAGCTCCTAGGACTTCTCCAGATTATGGAAGAATGGCTGACGAAATCTTTGGTCATGCCGTAGAGAGGGAGATTGCCCACGCCGCCGACCTTGTGATGAGCGAGGCCGTGGAAGCGGTGGACAAGCTCGCCGACGACGGCCAAGCGCCAAGGACCCTCCTGCCCTGGAGGGACCACCTCCCCAGGGCGGGCTTCCGACGCTCCCGACCACGTAGAGTGCACAGGGAGAGGAGGAGATTGATCTCGCAGCCTTGGGCGAGAAGGCTGCCCAAGGAGGCTTGATATCCCCGGGCGAATCACCTGTCCGAGACAAGGGCGCGGAGCCCCCGAGCGGACAGCCTGCTCGGGTTGAGACGTCGCCTGCCCCGAGTGAACCGCATGCTCGGGTAGACGCCTCGCCACCCCCGAGCGAACAACGTGCCAGGGCGGACAGCGAGAAGACTTTGAGCGGGCCAGCCGCTCGAGAGGAAGGCACGGCGTCCCGGGGCGGATCTCGCGCCCGGGGGGATGACTCGACATCTTCGAACGATTCGCTTTCTTGCAAGGACCCCGAGGAAGTCCCGAGCCCCCTGCCGAAGCTTGAAGATCTTCGTGGGGAGGATGTTACTAAGAGCTTCCGGGACAACCTCTACGTGCGTCTCGCACGGGTGAGTGTGCTTCTTTCCTTGTTGTCGCAGTTTCATGTCTTTTAGGTCTTGGGGGTGGCATTTGAGATTTTTCCGCCTGCAGGTTCTCAAAAAGACCATGAAGGATTTTGACGCGGCGACGGTTGCCCCCGAGGCCGTGGCCCAATTGCACGCTGAGCAAGAGGCCTGGATAATCGAGCTTGAGCAGCGAGTGGAGGACCTCAAGATCAGGGACAAACTGATCGTGCATCGGTGTCGCCTGGCCGAGAAGGGCATCAAAGAGGGCAAGGAGAAGATCCTTGGGCTCAAGCGGGAGCTCGAGCAAGAAAAACAACACTCCCGCCAGGCCGAGGAGGATTCTGCCGCCAGCAGAGAGAAGGTCCTCGTGCTCGAGCAAGAGCTTGAGCGAGAGAAGCTGAACTCCCATCAGGCGGGGAAGGTCGCCACCGATCTCGCCGATCAAGGCAAGGAAGAGGTTGATCAGCTTCGCCAGGAAGCCCGCGAGGGTCGCGAAGCCCGGCGGAAGGTGATCGACCTTGAAGCCAGGATCGACGATCTAAGGAAAAAGCTTTCTGCCACACTTAGAGGGGCGAAGCCCGGCGCGTAGAGGAGTTTTGCCTTTTCTTTTTCTTCCTTTTTGATGGACTTCGGATAATTTTGGTGGCGCCGACGAAGTGTACATTTTTCTCCCGCCAAAGGGCTTTTGCCTACTGCAATGCTTCTTCTGTGTCCTTCTAGTTATTTCCTACAAGCTACGGGCGTGAGGCAGATAGTGAAGCATGGGCAACATTAGCGCGGGCAACACGAGCATGGGCGATACGAGCCCGAAAATGTGTGAGTGACAAATGCTTAAAAAAGAAGCAAAGGCAACACAAATAGGAGCTTAGGTCGAGGCAATTGGCCACCAATTTTCGGAAAAAACGTTAGCATGGTAGGAAGCCTGTTCCTACTAAGCCCCCACTGCGAATGAAGGTCGTGCACCTAAGTTGCGAGCACGAGCTCAATCGCAGGAGAGTCAGGAAGGTGCGCATTGTCCTGCCGACCAAATCACCAATTTCCGCACGAAGCAAGCATGGTTTAGGTCGAGAGAAAAGAACGTGCGAGGCCTTGACTACCTTAGCATTTAAGACGCATGCCCCTGATTTCGCGAGCATGGTTGCAGGCGAGGAAGGACGTGCGGCTGGCCGATAAGGCACACGACGACCAAGCGTGCACAAATCAAACTAAAACTCCGAATCGGCCGAAAGGTTGTCTGTATGCGACTTGAAATCGCGCAGCTAAGAACTACTGCGGACCAAGGTCAGCTTATGGAGACTAAAACCTTTGGCGGTGAGTTTTAGTGACTGGGCGTTGGTCGTGGTACCTTGCGTGGTCGCGCACGCGCCGGCCCGATCTTAGAGTAAAGAACGCTTAGAGCGATTGTTCCTGCCCAACGCGCTCGTCCCATCACCAAGATCGTGAGAAAAGTATGCCCTTGAGTGAGACTGGGTCAGCCTACCAATGGCCGGTGACCTTGAATGCATTCTCAAAATCTTGGAGGTAACAGACTTTGCGTGGGTGAGCGAACCGAACTTGCTTTTTTTTCCAAAAGAAAAACCATGGATCTGTAGACATATACAAAAGGGAGTATGAGTTTAGACAAAGAACTTGCGCAGCTGGTCGATGTTCCACGAGCTCGTGAGCACGTGACCGTCCTCCATCACCAGGCGGACAGCCCCCGGGTGTGCTACTGAGACGACCGTGAATGGACCTTCCCACTTGGGGGAGAGCTTGTTGGACTTCGACGCATCCTGGATTCGCCGCAGTACGAGGTCGCCAACCTGCAAGGTTCGGGGCTGAACCGACTTAGCTGCATGCGTACGAAGACCTTGCAGGTACACAGCGGATCGGAGGAGGGCCCCTTCGCGTGCTTTTTCGGCGAGATCGAGGTTGAGGCGACGCTCGAGCCCTTGGTTGATGCTATCAGCCAGGTGCACTCTTTGGGATCCTAGCACGATCTCAGCGGGCAGGATGGCCTCGACACCATAGATGAGCTAGAAGGGCGTTTCACCCATAGCTCGGTTTGCTGTGGTGCGGACGGACCAGAGGACGGAAAGAAGCTCGTCCACCCATGATCCGCCGTGCCGGGCGAGGTTTTTGAAGACCCTTTTCTTGATCCCTTGGAGGATTTGGCCGTTTGCTCGCTCGGCTGCCCCGTTGCTCTGCGGATGAGCTACGGAGGCGAAGCAGACCTTGGTCCCGATGTCTTCGCAGTAGGCCTGGAACAGTTCACTGGTGAACTGAGTGTCGTTGTCCGTGATGAGGCGGTTGGGGATCTCGAAACGCATCACCACGTTGCTATGGAAGAATCTCTTAGCTGCTTGAGCCGAAATGGTTGACACTGGCTCGGCCTCGATCCACTTAGAGAAAGTGTCGACGACCACGAGCAAGCATTTGCAACCCCTTCGACCACGGGGGAAAGGTCTGAGGATATCAGCCCCCCAGGTCGAGAACGGCCATGAGAGCGGGATAGTTTGAAGCGCATACGTCGGCTGGTGGGCCTTGCTGGCATGGAACTGGCATGCCCGACAAGTTGCCACGAGGGCCCGAGCGTCGGCCAAGGCCGTCGGCCAATAGTATCCCAACCGGAAGGCTTTGCTCACAAGCGTTCGAAAGGACGAGTGAGCTCCGCAAATCCCCTTATGGATATCTCTGAGAAGGAAACTGCCCTCTTCCCGAGATACGCACATGGAGAGGACTCCAAGTGCCCCTCTGCGGTATAAGGCGCGCTCGACTAGTTTGTATGCAAAGGACTGCCTTATAAGCCGGGAACGCTCGGCTTCTTCCTCAGGCAGTGTCCCATGGGCAAGGTACTGGACGAATGGCGTCATCCAATCTGCACCATGCTCGAGGAAGGAGACGCTACCGCACGTCTCTGGTGCCTCCTCTACAGAGGGAATGGAGGGCTTGTGTAGATGCTCGACGAGCGCCCCCGGTGGGGTGGGCATCTGGAGGGTTGCCTCCTCTACAGAGGGAACGGAGGGCTTGTGCAGATGCTCGACGAGCGCCCCCGGCGGGGCGGGCATCTGCGAGGAACCGACCTTGGAAAGATGGTCGGCTAGGGAATTGTCCTTCTTGGGGATGTAGAGTACTTCGAAATTTCTAAAGTACCGCTCCATCTTCCTCACCTCAACCAAGTAAAGCGCCATTGAGTGATCAGAACACTGATACTCCTTGTTAATTTGGTTGACGACCAACTGCGAATCGCCCTTCACAGTCAGCCACTGGACTCTGAGCGCCTTGCATGCTCGTAGCCCAGATAATAGGCCTTCATACTCCGCCGCGTTATTGGTCGCGGCGAAGTGCAGTTGAATGACGTTCTAGAGTTGATCCCCTTGGGGGGATACCAGCACGACACCAGCCCCCGAGCGCTCGAAAGCTCGGGACCCGTCGATGTACATGGTCCAGCGACCGTCTTCAGATCCGTTGGGGTCGGCGACGGGTGGCACCGAGTTGGTTCATTCCGCTACGAAGTCCGCCAGAATCTGGGATTTGATCGCCGTGCGGGCTGAGAAGTGGACATCGAACTCGGCGAGCTCCATAGCCCACTTTGCTATCCGGCCGCCGCCGTCTTGGTTTCTTAGGATCTCCCTAAGGGGAAAGTTGGTTGGCACGACGATCTTGTGGGCTTGAAAGTAGTGGCACAGCTTCCTCGAGGCCACGAGCAGTGAGTACAAGAGCTTTTGGACCTTAGGGTATCGCTCCTTCGGTCTGTGCAGAACCTCGCTGACGTAGTATATGGGTCGCTACACCCCATCTCGCTCGACCGCCAGCACCGCACTTACGGCCTAGGGGGTCACCGCGAGGTAAAGTAAGAGCACCTCCCCCGACCATGGTGTGGCCAGGACGGGTGAGCTGGACAGGTACCGCTTCAGCTCCTTGAAGGAGCGGTTGGTTTCCTCCGTCCAGGCAAATCCCTCGTGCCTACGGAGCGCCTTGAAAAAAGGCAGCCCACGCTCGCCCGACCGGGAGATGAAGCGGCTAAGAGCCACCATGCGCCCGGTCAAGGCCTGGACCTCCTTCACGCAGCTCGGAGGTCGCATTCTTTCGATGGCTTCGATTTGCTCCGAGTTAGCACCGATGCCCTACGGCCCGATGAGATAGCCAAGCACCTTGACCGCTTTGACCCCAAAGACACATTTTTCTGTATTAAGCTTTATTCGGTGCCTATTGAGGTTACAAAAGGTCTCCTCGAGGTCGGATACATGACCCGAGGTGAGCTTACTTTTCACCACAATATCGTCTACATACACCTCCAGGTTCTGGCCTATCTAGTCCAGGAAGGTCTTCTGCATCAAGTGCTGGAAGGTCACCCCGGCATTCCGCAGACCAAAAGACATGGTCGTGTAGCAGAACGTGCCGAACGGCATGATGAAGAAGGTCTTCTCCTCGTCCCCGGGGGATAAGCTGATTTGGTGGTAGCCCGAATAGGCATCCAGAAAGCTCATCACCTGGGACTCTGCCGTCGCGTCGACCAGCTGGTCTATGCGCGGCAGTGGGAAGTTGTCCTTCAGGCAGGCGGCGTTCAGGCCGGTGTGGTCAACACACATGCGCCATTTGCCTCCCTTCTTTTTGACAATGACCGGATTCGCCAGCCACTCCGAATGCTCGACTTCCCTAACGAAGCCGGCCTTAAGGAGCTTGTCGAGTTCATCCCGGATAATTGCTTGTTTCTCCGAGGAAAATGCCTGAGCTTCTGGCGCACAGGTTTCTTATCAGGCTGAACAGCTAGCCTGTGCTCAATTACTTCCCTTGGGACTCCAGGCATGTCGGACGGTTCCCAGGCGAACACGTCCGCGCTCCTCCGGAGGAAAGTAATGAGCTCGAGTTCCTATTTGGGATCTAAGGAAGATCCCAAATAAAAAACCTTGGTCGGGTCCGCGTTGTTTAGAGGGACCGCCTTGGTTCCTCCTCCGGATTGGAGGGTAACTTTGGGGCGAGAGTACGCCGGCTCCTGGTCGGGGCCCCACTGAGGCAGCTGCCCGACCATATCGAGCGACTTCTCATCGCAGTTCAGGGCCGCCCTATGATCGCCCTTGATGGTGATGACGCCTTTAGGCACGGGGACCTTTAGACATTGGTACGCATGATGCATGGCGGCCATGAACTTGGAGAGGGCCGGCCTGCCGAGGATGGCATTGTAAGCCGACTTGAAGTCAATGACCTCAAAGTTGATCATCTCGGTTCGGAAGTTGTTGAGGCTCCCTAACGTTACGGGCAAGACGATCAGGCCGAGAGGCTTGATTGAGGTGCCCGGGATGATCCCAAAGAATGGGACGGCTATGCTCTTGATCTTGGACCGAGGAATTTGCATCTCGTCCAGGACCATAGCGGATATGAGATCCAGAGAGCTCCCGCCATCGATGAGAACCCGACCCACTTTGGTGTTGCTGATGGTCGGGCTCACGACCAACGGGAGCTTCTGAGGCTTGGTCATTCCAAGGGGACAATCACTCTTTGAGAAAGTGATCGACAGCTCAGACCACTTGAGCTGCTGCACGGGCGGCTTGCCCTGAGCAATGTGGCAAACCTCCGGTGCCGCCTCCTTTAGGTCCCTGCGGGACTTGTACACCGAGGAGCCCCCGAAGATGACGGCTATATGGTTGTGGGACTCCTGGTAACCCATATCGTCGTCCTCGTCTGCGGGACCATTGCCTTTACCGCTGTCGCCTTTCCCTGGGAGCGTGGGCATGGGACCTTGACCGTTGTAGAACTTCTCCAGGTGGTACGCCCAAGTTCGGCAATTGCGAAGGTCGTGCCCGACCACCTGATGGAGCGGGCAATAGCGGTCGCCCGAAGGAGCACTTCTTCCCTTGTAATCTTGGTCGCTGCGATCCCGGTCGTGGCGTCCCTGATCGTCGTGACCCCGATCGTCGCGGCCTCGGTCGCTGCAACCTCGGCCATTGCACCGCGGAGGTGGCCGACCTCGCCCGCCCTCGGGCTGTCGAGCTTGCGAAGCCCGTGGCGGACGGTGCTCGACTGCGGCCACCATGCCCGGGGCATGCGACCTTTTCTTCTTCTTGATCTTCTTTTCTATAGAGCCCGAGTGTTTCTTGCTTGAGGAGCCCTCCAGGCCCGGTTGAGGCGGCAACTTGCCTTCATCCAGCATCTTTTTATACTGGACTGCCTCGTTGGCGTTCACGTAGCGATCGGCCATGCGGAATAGCTCGTTGGACGTAATGTCGGGATGGATCTCCAGGTCTTGCGTGAAGTGGACGTCGCGGACCCCGAACTTGAAGGCCTGAACGACCGCCTCATCCGAGATGCTCGGAATGGAGTTCCTCACCTTAATGAACCTTTGGACGAAATGCCGCAAAGATTCCTTCTCGGTCTGGATCAACCGCTCGAGGTTGCGCTCGTTGCCCGAGCGAGTGTAGCAGCTCTGGAAATTCGCTCGAAGCGCCTCACAGAGTTGCCCCCACGAGCGGATCGACCCTTCTTTCTGGTTAAAGAGCCACGTCCTGGCGGAGCCGTCGAGGACCGTGGGGAGGTAGTTGGCCATGACCCCCTCATCCCCCCCAGCCGCCAGAATGGCGGTGGAGTAAATTGACAGGAACTCATCCGGGTTCTGAGTTCCGTTGAACCGCTCAATGTGGGCGGGCTTGAACTTGCTTGGCCATGAGACATCGCGGAGGGACGCCGAAAAGGCCTGGCATCCGAACGCCGGGCTGTCGTGGCGACCCCTCCGGGCACGGCGACCGTGATGGCCGGCGTCTCGATGGTCCTCCATGCGCAGGCGAGACGAGAGAACACATCTCCACGCGAGCGAGTGTAGCAGCTCTCCCTGGCACAGCCTCCCCGAGTAGCTCCCCTTGGCGTAGCCCTCCCTGGCTCGCTCTCCCTGGCGCAGGCCTCCCTGGAGCAGCTCCCCTTGGCGTAGCCCTCCCTGGCTCGCTCTCCCTGGCGCATGGCGCAGCTCTCCCTGGCGTTGCTCTTCCCTGCGCCTCCTCCCCAGTAGCAGAGCAGCCGACAGCAGCAGCCATCCGGAGCAGCAGACGCCAGTCGGAGCAGCAGAAGCAACCGGACCAATAGTTGCAGTTCGGCAGCAGTAGCTCGGCAGCCCTCCCCTTTTCTGGCTTGGCGCAGCAAGAGCAACAGCAGCAGGCACTTCCTCCTTCCTCTCCCTTCTTGGGGTAAGTGGAGGTGGGGGTTTAGCTTATGGATGAATTGTGTAGCTAAGGTGTTTGAGGAAATGCCTAGAAGGGTTACTTAGATGATATTTCATTCCTTGCTGTCCAGATTTGAGGTAATATGTTGTGATTGAGTTTAATGCATATAGTAGCACCTCCTTTAGTTATTCCTTGTTATTGCTAAAGAATATTAGGGATGGTGCATGTATTTAGATGCTAAAGTGGATACTGATGTATTTGGATTCCTAGTGACTCCAATCTCCAGTGTCTGCAGAAGAAAAAAATATACTTCTTGAGCATCATAGTTAGATATAATTGTTTATTTAGTATTGCTATAACTAATGGCATAGAAGATTTCTAGGCATACCACTCAACCAGTACCTGGTACTTGTAAAGTACTAAAGCATGATACATATGTAAAAGTACTTGGTTTACACTGGTGGAAGTAATTTTGAGCATTCAATTAATTATTGCGGTTAAGGGCATGAATTAACTATGTAATTGATAAATACAAAAGAGATCAAACTCTTTGGCTTGAAAGTGATCTATCTGAAATTTGGACCCCCAAACTATTCAGTTCTTGACCATTCCAGTATTCCTTATAGTGGACATTTCCAAATCCAGTTTCTGAACCCTAGTATTATATCTTCAGAAATATCAAGGAGCTAGCTCATGAAATGTTTCAATTAGAGTCTTTTCAAATTGATGACTAAGATTTTTAGTTGAATTTGTGCAAAAGAGTTGTTTTCTTTTGTCGCGTATTTCGAGTGTGCATAAAGTTGAGTTGGATGATTTTTGTCTAATTGCAGAGAAGGTTCTGTCGGGAGTGACCTCAACCGTATGCCACTCCATTCTTCAATGGTAAAAGGCAAGTGCATTCCCTAGATCATGACTAGGAGGATTTATTTGATTGACTGCTTCTAGCGCACTTAATTGTCGATGAATACGCAAGAGACATTGCTTATGGTGATTAACAGGTAAAGGGAATGGGTGCAAGTATATCATGTAATGGAGCGTGGTTGTGTATTCATATGTGATGCTCTCTAATTTAATGGTTGCTCTGCTAAGTAGACGAACTTTAATTGAAAATGGGCTTTTAGTAAGGTTAATTATAGTAAGTATATTATTCGAGTGAGTTAAGAATTACTTACTGCCATTTGATTATAAACATACTATTGTATATTGGTTGATTTATTAATGGCTAAGCATAAGATCCCAAATTGAGAGAGAGCTGTTAGCGGGTTCTCCCATTAATAAGGTTTAAATGATTAAGTCATTTCTAGAGTTAGTACACTTGAGAAATTTCTTTGTACTATTAACTTATGCGATATGTTGCCCTGGTTTTATTCATGAGTTTGATTAGGCTAGTACGAATGATCACGTATGGATATGAGGAGGGTGGGTGAAAGTTAGCAACTAGAAGTGAGTCTTAATTTGCAAGTGTATTGTGGGGAGCGTGGCTCGGTGACCTTATGATTGAAATTGTATGACAGAAGCACTGTAATGGGTTGCCATATCTTATTGTTGAATCGGATTAATATAGTATCGCTGGCAAGTCATGAATGTGAGAATTGGCTAGGTTTATGTGAGTGGTTATGGCTATGTTAGTGAGTGGCAATAATTGAAGGGTTGCATTTCATTCTTGTAAATTGCATTGTGCATTCATGATGGAAGAGGCGACCCATTCTGATATGGGCCTCTGTGCTCACATGTAGTGGGCACGAAAGTCCTACCTTGTAGTCCCATATACGTGATTGTATGGGAGCGAGTCAGTAAGAGTAGGCACCCTCCACCACGGGCTGGAAGGGGAATGAGAGGGTGCACACCGACGGATGTGCACTCGGCCATACCGGTATGTGCTAAAAGAGGAGATGAGCATGCATGATGCATCATATGCATGGAAAAATATGCAATCTGCATTGCATTGTCAATGATGGATCATGTCTTATGAGTTGATTATGATGTATGGCATATTTGCATCTGCATTGCATTATAACGATGATTTTGAGTTAAATGGGAAAGTGTCGAGTTGGATCGAGTCGTGGCCTCATCCAAAAAGATTAAAGAGATATGTGTCAGGGTTTAGTAATGAAGTGAAACAGGTGAGCATGCATAATGCATTACATGATTGTAGAAGTGTGATTGATGATTTAGATTCTGTGTTCTCATGTCTGTGTGATGTATTATGCATATCCTGTACTTTCATGTCTGTGTGATGGATTATGCATATCCTTACTTTCATGTCTGTGTGATGGATTATGCATATCCTGTACTTTCATGTCTGTGTGATGGATTGTGCATATCCTGTACTTTCATGTCTGTGTGATGGATTGTGCATATCCTATACTTTCATGTCTGGTTGCAAGATATGATTTATGTTTTCAGGATATATGTTACGCTTCTTTGTCGTGGAGTTGTGAACTCCGTCAAAGACGAGCGCGGGGTTGGTTTGGAGAATTAATTTTGACACTTCTGTTTTATCCACTCGCTATTCTTATGTAAGAATGGTTATTATGCTCTTAAGTAGGAAAATGCGATTGGCTATGAAATTATTCTTTGATGTACTTCACTGAGTTATCGACTCACGCTTGTTGTTGTATTGTTGCAGGTACATTGAACCGGCATCCATTGGTGGGGGTAGTAGCACAATCACGTTTGCATCACCACCGTTCCTTCATGTTGGTTTATAGTTATGTTATTACTAGCTCGAGAAAATTCTTGTAAAAAGTTGTTTGCGGTTATGTTTAATGAGTCCCTGTCCTGTAATAATTATGTGGTGGGGGGTTGATTAATTTCTATTGGATCTGTGATTGGTTAGCTAAGGACCTGCTAGAATAATATCATAACTGCAAATGTTTTTTTTTTCTGTCTGCTGAGTGGATGTCCCTATTTCTAGAGAGGTCATGCCGAAATTTTGTAAAAATTTCGGTGGCTTAATTTTAAGCCGGTTTTAAGGAGTTTAGAAGGTTGGTAGCATCCGGGGCGCGTTTGGCGTCAGGGTGTTACAACTAGACCTTGTGGACCTCTTCCCTTCCCGCCATATTGACGCTGCGGGAACACCAGGACCGCGAGGGCGACATCGCGGCGTCACCATGCGTCACAGTCTTCCGGCTGCACTCGGGAAGGTCAGGGGCGTCCGGACCGTCACGGAGGTCGCCAGATTCCTCCTCATCAACGAGGGTATCATGCTGCCAGCGGAGGGAACGCTCTCGCGCTGCAGCCACCGGGGAAAGACTTCCGATTTCGGTGTGGCCTTCCGGGTCAGCCACACTAGCCACTCCATCGCTGGTGTAATACATGTTGTCGTCCTCCACGTCGTCGAAGACGCAGAGGTCTTGATTGTCTTGAGAATTTGGCATCCTCAGGGATTCCTCGCGAAAGGACTCAGTCGATCCCCACAGACGGCGCCAGCTGTCGACGATTCGGGAACCGGTCCCCCGCCGAGCTTACTTGTTGAATAAGGGATCAATCTAGGGCCCCTTTTTCGTGGAGGGTGTAGCGTCTGAGGGCCTACCGAGCTACGTATCGTGAGGGAACAACGAACAAGGGATCCTTTTTTGTCTGGTTCGGGCCTCTCGCGGGGGAGATAACAACCCTACGTCCAGTGATTGCACTAGTTTCCGAAGGAAGATTACAGGGTGCCTGCTCGGGGGCCTGGATGATTCTAAGGACAAGCCTCCAGGCCACCAGCAAGCAACGACTACGTGTGAAGGGAAAATAAGGGGTGAGTTAATCTAGTTGAGAACAGGAAAAGAGAGAGAGTTCTATGTGCGAGGGGGTATTTATAGACGATTACAGTGTTTCAGTATTTATTACGGAGCGGCACGCCACTGTTCCTGGACGTGGGTGAACTGTTCTCTTGCTTTTTGCCATACCGCTACATGGGCGTAGGGGGCGCAGATCGTGGCCCTACTGTCCTTCGAGCTGCCGAGTGATTAATGCCACGTCGTCTTTGTGGAGCATGCCCGGCTTTTCGTGACGCCCGAGGCCCTTCCAGTGGACCTGGTCGTTTTGGTCGCATACCCTCGAGCTAGCATGCTCGGGGGCGGGCTTGGCTAAGGTCGGGGTAGGTCCGAGAGCCGACCTCCCTGAGGATCTCCCTTGGGGACACTATCCAAGGGTGCGCATGGTCGGCGCTCGGCTGGTCGCCGAGGTACGATGCTCGCCATAGGGGCTATCCAATCCCCGACACTTACACAAAGCCAAAATATGCCTTATATTTATCAACGAAGGGAATAACTCGTAACAAGGTGGCACATATTTTGTATGTATCCATGTGTTCTACTCCCCTGAAGTGCAATACAGGCCTTGTTTGGGGAGTTTTAAGCTAGTTCACTTTTTGAAAAACTAGTAAGCCTTTCCCTCCCCCTCCCCCCAAACAGCCCAATTTTTAAGTGGTTTTTGATATAAGCTAGAGGCCACATATAACTAGCAAAAACCAAAAGCTAAAGGCTGGGTGTGACTTACTTTTGCAGCTTATTGTTGAGGGAAATTTGTTATTTGTCAAACAGTCTCATATAAAAAGCTATAGCTACTTTTTAGTCTATAAAGCAAAAAATAGTTTTCCAAAAAAGCTACAAATCCCCTAAATAGGCCCCTACAAACCTATAGATGTAGTAGCTAGTTGACATATAACACGACAATAAACTACTAGCTAAAACCCCGCACGTTGTTGCGTGTATGATGCTTCAATTTTAACACAGATGGAGAGGAAATTTTTTAAAAAAATAAATAAAAGAAATACTGTAGTTTAATTTGAACAGTACATTTCCCAAAAATAATTTTTTTTTTAAAAAACTGTAGCTTGACACTGTAGTTTCTATTGTGAAAATTTAAAATCATTAAAAAATAAAAGAAAAGAAAAGAAATATTGTAACTTCGGCACTGCAGTTTATACAATGCCCGAGCAAAACGTGACGTCGCCTAGACCTTCCGTCCGTACTGTTACCAGAATAGTAACTTACTAGTAAAATCCCGCACATTGCCGCAGGTGATCCCTAAATTTTAACAGAGAGAATGGAAAATTTCTTCAAAAATCAGGAAAAATGAAAAAAAAAAACAAATAATAAGACTCTTATGCGGTGAAGATTTCCGACTCAACCGCGGTGGCCACCTGTCACCTTGCGTTTTTGCGAAAAAGTCCTTCCGTTTCTTCGAAATTACGGATAGGTCCCTGTGTAATTTTTTGAGAGACAAAGATATTTTTTCCCCTTCGCGTTTAGGTCCCTGGCGCGGTGTTTTTACGGAAAAGCCTCCCGTTAGTTTCAAATCGCGAACAAGCCCTTTTCTAATTTTTCAAAATAGCGAACAGGTCCAAAAAAATAACAAACAGTCCACGCTTCTACGCTCGAGTTCTTTCTCCGTTTTCCCGAAAAAATGTTTTCACACCGAAAAACTCGGAAAAATGTTTTCGCCACACAAAAAACCGAAAAAAATGTTTTCGTCGCAAAAAAAAAACACAGATTCGTCGAAGGTTTATAGCAGCTGATGGATTTGCCAACGGTCATAACATGAGTTTTTTAAAAAATATAGATTAGTCCGAAGATTTATAGCGACCCATAAATTCACGTCACGGGTCATTCGCCTTTATTTTTTGTTCCCCAAAGTTCCCAAAAAATCCATATTTTTTTATTCAGCATTGTGTTCCGTTTTTTCCAAAAACTGCTTTCTCCAATCTTTTTTTTCCAAGTCTGCAAGTCTCCAAGTCTTTCAGCCGGTTTTTTCGACCCGAGAGATTTAAAATGCTGGTACTTTTGATCCGGAAAATTCCAAAATCGTGAACAGGTCCTTTCGCCAGCTATTTTGCAAAAAAATACCTCGTAATTCCGCAAATTTAGCACAGGCGAAACACCACTGAGAAAAACGGAATTTCTTTTTTTGTAGAAAACTTTGGGTCAGATTTTTTCACCGGGCGCAGCATCGCACGCTATTCTACCTAGTATACTGTAACTCGGCAAAAAAAATTGTAGCTCAATTTTAAGAGATATGTAAATTTTAAAAGAAAACACAAAAAAAATAAAAAAAAGGAAAAACACTGTAGTACATCACTACACCATGACACAATATTACCGTCAGATGATTGTCGGAAATAATACGTTACCACCAACAAACTATCTGTCAGCAAATTGAAGTAACAGACTATCTATCGATAATACATCTTTCAGGGTCCGATTGTCTGTCGGCAATTATATATGTATTAAGGACTAATTATGTGTCGGTAAATATCATGTTTTAGGGTCAAACGGTCTGTCGATAAACATGTTATGACTGATTATGTGTCGGCAAATATGATCAGAAGAGCTAGCGCAGCAAAATTCGGCGGGAGATAAGAAAAGGCTGCTATAGCTAGGTTTTTCCTCCTTTTCCCCAAAACCCCAGATCCCACGCGAGTGAATCGCGCCTTCCACCCCACGCCGCCCCCGCCGCACCCCCAAATCCCCAAATCCCACCGGCCACCCCCCCCACGCGCTGCCTCCCGCGCACCCCCACGCCCCGCCGCCCCCCATGCACTACCTCCCACGCGCCCCACGCCCCGCCACCGCCCCCACGCTGCCCACCCTCGCCGCCGCCCCACGCGCCTCCCGCCCTGTTGCCGCCAGACGACTGCCTCCCGCCCCACATGCAGCCTCCCACCCCACCGCCCCCGCATGGCCCCCACATCCGCCCGGCAAGCACAACCAGCCAAGAATCGTTCGAAGGTATCTAATCCATCGCAGGGCCAACCCCGTTCTCCATTTCTTTCTCTACGCATTTCATATCCGTGTCGAATTATTACATCTACTAATTGCTCTGCCCCTTCTTTGTTCCTGGGAAGAGACTTTGTGCTTAGGAGCAGCGAGCTCGCCACGGTCGCGGCTATCTTCCACTTCAGGTAAAGCGCCAACGACCAGGAAATCATGCAAGAATAAGTAATTTTTATTCCATTCGATTGATCAACTCTATTCAGATTAGGACCAAGTGAACTGTCCAATTTCACGAAAGAGAGTAATAACACACTTCTTTCATGTCAAAAAATGCAGTTGAGCTGACCATAATTTTGTAGACACAACTGAAATAATTCAGAATCAGAGCTGAACACTGGATTGTTTTTTTTAGATAATGGAGTACAAAATTCCGGCTTCATCCCTTCAATAGAGAATCAGACCAATCTTATTACAAATTGACAATAAATGTTAAATGCACCAAGCGAACCAAATCAACTAGCAGAATATCCAATCCTAGATACAAAAGGCCAACCAAACGAAGTAAATAACTCCAATACCACAGTCTCCAAACGACGACACACATCTAAGAGACTCGCTTTGATGACTTCACACCGCTGTAATTTGGCCCAAGTTCGAAGCCAATGTGTTCCTCTGAATAAGACCTGCAAGAAAGATTTAGGTATGCGCTTGTCAAAAACAGCATCATTTCGAGTTAGCCATAAGACCCAGCAAAGTCCGGCAACACCTGTAAGTAATACAGAACCTTGGGCTAACCCACCCTGCTTCACCCACCCATTAAATAGATGATGAATAGATACAGGAGAAGGAATACCCAAAGTTACGTAAACAACTCGCCAAAGGAATTTTGCATAACAACAATCTATGAAAATATGTTGAATAGTTTCAATAGCACTACAGAAACAACACCATTTATCCCCACGCCAGTTACGCTTTATCAAATTATCTTTAGTAAATATCACCCCCTTCTTAATATACCACAGAAAAATTTTGATTTTCAAAGGTAACCGTGTATTCAAACTTCCTGTGATACTTTAACTCCATTATTAACCAGGTAGTTGAACACTGGATTGTTATTTACCGAAACCTTTGTATTGGCTGGCTGCTTAGCCCGCGTTGCCCGGGCAGGAAAAGAAACCTTTGTTTTCATCTGACAAATGTGTTTCTTTCTCTTCATCTCACGGCTCTAGTGGCACCAAACCGAGATATCTTGGCGTGCAGAAGAATCCTCCATCTCTTACACTGTGCCCTGCAACCAACAATTGCGTATCCACATCAGAGGAGATCAGCGATTCAAATCACTATGCTCCCCCATGGTAAGCATTTCTTTCTTACACAATATTCTCATAATGTTCTTTGTGTTGCTTGTTTTGCGTGCGTATACAGTTGCATGTTTGGACAAATAATGCACCCTCTTTTTGCTCAATTACTATTTTTCTCTTTTGAAATAAAACACTTAACAATTCACAACCATAAGCGAGTCTTAAACTTTCGGTTCAGCAGTAGAGTTGCGTCTTTCGTTCTTTGTATGGTAGATACTTTATGGAATGTTCAATTGTCTTATTATGGGAGCTCTTCATGAACCAAAATGCTAAGTTGTTCAATGAGTCGCTATATGCACTGTCCCAAAATTCAACAGCTATGAACAACTGTTATTCACATTTTTCTGAATTGTTGATGTAACTAAAGTGCTCCAACTTTCTAAAACTAAACTTGACCTCACTACACCAAGAAATGCACGTGTCTGCTCAAACCTTTAGTGACAATACTTCCTTTTGGTATAACAAATCAGCGTCTGCCGTGAGCTAGCTCTTTTAATTGTCTACTTGCAAAGGGAGGGCTAACTGTGGAATCTCAGATTTGATTGTTGCTGTATCTAAAATATTTCCTTTAGTCATAAAGTGATGCTTCAAGAATCTTTTTATTTAGGTCTTGTAACAACTGTCAAATTAAGATTCATTTGTGGTGTGAAGTACTTAGACTTGGTTTTGGCTTAGGAACTACAATCGTAAGGATGGCCGCATGGGTAAACCCGTAAGCAAAGATGAAGCCATAAATGAGCTCATTGAAGTGGAAAGTATGAACATGTTGTCACAGAAAGATCATGATGTTGTTGGAATTTCTGTGGTCGGTAACTGGAGGGTACATGGTAGTAAGATCTGGTATTTAGTTGGAATTTTGAACTGCGATGACTAATTGCAGGTGACGAAAACAAAGCCGGACAACTTCACTCCTCGTGTGGTAGAGAAAACAGATGACTATGTTCGAGTTGAATACGAGAGTCCTATTTTTGTGTGTAATGTAAACACAGATTACATTACTACGAAGGTAGTAATATATTAGTATGTGTGTGTAAAGGAGATTACTAACTTATTTACTTTTCAGTTGATGCAATATTTTTAGTTGGCTCCATATTGATGTGCAGCATGTACTGCTTAACAAGAGCTATCTTATGGTTATTATTTTCCTAGTTAAGGTTGATTCTTCTTCCTTGTTAGGATCAAGAGGATGGCATGCACACCGCAAACCATTTGACCTAGCATCTCGATAACAACAACATTAGCAGTACTTGACTTCTTTGAAGAGTGTCTAAATAGGTAATGTACTTCCTTTCCTTACTATCCTTTCTTATTATGTTGTTACTATTCTATAAAATTGATTTGGGTATGAAACGACGTTACAGTTGCATAGTTTCTATCTTATGTTGTTACTATGTTATGTTGTCCTTTCTTATTTGCATAGTTTCTAGAATGAAGTAAGACTGATACTATTTATTATATGCATGTTTATAGTAACTACTAATTTATTCAGCTATATATATTGACACTTACAATATGTGTATTGAATTTAGATAGGTTATTGATATTGCTAGCAAAGGTGTAGCATGGATAAGAGTTGGATGGATGCGCCTAGGTACATCATATATTTTTTACATTTATTAGATGCTAGCAATAGTAAATATTTCAACTAACATGTTATGATATGCAATATGTAGGCACACAAAGGTCTATTTAGATGGAGTGAATAGATTCCTAGGTTATGCATTTAGTAATTCAGCAAAAGGAAACAAAATACTATGCCCTTGCAAAAAATGTGTTAACTCTTTGTGGAGAGAAGCAAGTGAAGTACGTGTGTACTTGATATGTGAGGGGTTTCAAGAAGGGTACACAACATGGGCTTATCATGGAGAAGCAAGCTTCTCTTTTGTGAATACTCATGACTGCAATGAGGCCGAGGTTGGGGAGGATTCAAACGAAGATGATGACATTTCCAATTTGCTTCGAGACTTAGCATGTGGTTTAGACAAAAATAGGGATTTCGAGAACGATGGTGGTTTGGAGCAGCCCAACGAAGATTTAGAAGCTTTTCAAAAGTTAGCAGATGATTATGGTCAAGATCTATATCCAAGGTGTAAGAACTTCTCAAAGCTACGTTTCCTAGTTAGACTACTTCATCTCAAATTGCTTGGAGGATGGACTGATAAAAGTTTTGACCGACTACTAGATCTACTAAAAGATGCTTTCCCTGATGGGTTGATACTACCTAAAAACTACAATGAAGCTAAGAAAATGGTTAAATGCCTTGGACTTGGGTATGTTAGTATTCATGCATGTGAAAATGATTGCATTCTATTTTGGAAGGACCATGCTAATGATGAATGTTGTCCAACATGTGGAACATCACGATGGAAATCAGAAAAGCAAAGTCTAGATGGAAAACATGTACACAAGGTTCTTAATAAAGTTCTTCGCTATTTTCCAATAAAAAGAAGGCTTCAAAGATTGTTTGTATCCTCTAGAATTGCAACTGAGACAAGATGGCATGATGAAGAGCGCAAAAAGACGGTTTACTTAGACATCCTGCAGATTCTCCTCTTTGGAAGGATTTTGACCATAGACATCCTGAATTTGCTTCAGATAGCCGCAATATTAGACTTGCGGTAGCTACAGATGGTTTAAATCCATTCATGTCCTTGAATGTTGGTTACAGCATTTGGCCTGTTATTTTGATTCCATATAATTTTCCACCTTGGATGTGTATGAAGCAACCAAATTTCATTCTCTCATTGTTAATTCCAGGTCGAAAAGCTCCTGGTAGTGATCTGGATGTCTATCTTGAGCCACTAGTCGATGATATGGTAGATATGTTTGATAAAGGTGTTAGAACTTTTGATGCCTCCAAAGATGAGTACTTTCAATTGCGTGCTGCTATATTGTGCACCATTACTGATTACCCAGGTCTAGGCTATGTGGTTGGATGCGTTACCTCTGGTGAAGGAGCATGCCTTGAATGCCACTCGTATACATGTCCTTTACGATTGAAAAAAGGTAGCAAGACTTGCTATATGGGACATCGTAGGTTCTTACATGCAAACCATACATTTAGGTTTGATGCTAATTCATTTGATTGTAAAACTGAGCTTAGGTCAGCACCTAGTCCACTTTCTGGGGAGGAGGTTTTGGTGCAAACAGAAAATATTCATACGGTTTTTAGGAAAGATCCATCTAGGAAGAAGCCAACAAAAAAGCAGAAGCGACAAGAGGGGAGCCATTGATCATTTGGAAAAGGATGTCTATTTGGTTCAAGTTGCCATATTGGAAGGACTTACTGTTGCGATATAATTTAGATGTCATGCACATAGAGAAGAATGTATGTGATAACATAATTAACATACTTTTGGGCATTGATGGGAAGTCTAAGGATAATTTGAATTCTCGATTGGACATTCAGTCTCTAGACATTAGAAGGGATCTTCATCCTGTTGAAGTAGAAGATAAATTTTATTTACCTCCAGCACCTTACTCTATTTGTTCTACCAAGAAGAAGTTATTTTGTGAAGTGCTAAAAGGAGTTAAGTTTCCTAACGGTTATGCATCTGATATACGTCGTAATGTGCATGTTAATGAGAAAAAGATAATTGGACTAAAGAGCCATGATAACCATGTTCTTCTATAGCATTTATTTCCACTTGCCATCAGAAGGATACTGCCAGAAAAAGTCAGTGCAGCACTGTAATACTTCAAAGCTTTATCTCATTTCTTTTGTGTGTGGCTACCATTCATTACCTTGGCTAGATATTTTCCCCTCCATGTCATGTGTGTGGCTGTTATTTCTTCCGCTATTGGATGTTTTTCTCAAGACCGCCGACCCCATTCGTTTCTCCGGCCAGACTCTCCCCAGCCGAGCACCCCCCACCCTCCTGCCGACTTCCCCCACCCTCCAGCCAGGCCTCCATCCTGAGCTCCCCTCCCTGGCGCGCCTGCTCTCCTCCAGCCGAAGCTCTCCCTGGCGCGTCTGCCCTCCCAACCGCCGAGCCTTCCCCCTCGCCCCTCTCCCTGGCGTCGCCCATCCCAGCCAGCCGCCTCCTGGGTGTCGCCCGCCCCAGTCAGCAGCGCCTGCCTTCCTCATCTCCTGGCCGCTTTGGCTTCCTCTGGCCAGTGGCAGCAGAAGAGAGGGAGTCAAGAAGAGCGCACCACCACCAAGACAAGCTCCTCCCTCCTTCCTCCATGGAAGTAGCTTTGAGGTATAAATTTGGGAGGGATTTAACTTGCCCATATGGTGTTTGATGAAATGCCTAGCTAGGTTTTCATGAGAATGATTTGATTTTTGCATGCTGGTGCTGCGTCCCAGTGATTCATGTGTGCATGATTAGGTGCTGAGGTTTTGATCCTTAGGCTTGATTATCGAAATGGATTCTTTAGTGGTTTGGGTTTACTTGATGTTTGCTTGAAGCAGAGTATATGTATATCGATTTATTTATATTTTGATAGTTTAGTGATATGAGATCTCGAGAATCGCTTTTGTGCCTTGATATTATGATTAATATTCATGCACTGATGTTTTTGAAGCATAGGGTCAGAGAGTTGTGTATGCACGTGATGCTTGTATAGATGTGTAGACATGGTTATAGATTCCATTATGTGATTCATATCCAAATTTGGTCGCAGGCAGATGGTTACTCATCATTAGATTGCATATGCTTTTACTCATAACTCTTGTGTGTTGTGGTTTAGCAAAAGTCTTTTATTACTGCTAGCGATCCTACTCTTTGCTCACTGTTTTAATGTTTCGTGCTCATAGAAACACTAGTAATGAGGTGCAGGGGAAATGGTCCTATGTTAGGCTTGTATGCGTAGTTTAAAGTGTATGAGTAAGACACATAAAAGGTTTAAGGTTTATTTATACCTTAATATTATGTTAATTGTGATTACTCCCGGATTAAGCATGGCACTATCTGCTTCTGTTGTATGTTACTCTTGTAATTCTTAAAATGGAAATTGTTTACCAGTGTAGTGCTTACATGACTAAAGCTGAGCTGAGAACAGGTCATGCTGTTATTTCAGACTTTTAGGATTCCATAAGCACCATAATATGCTTGTCATTGCATTACTCAAGTAAATCTGCTACTAGACCTCTAGTTTCTAACCAAGGTCTAGGTATAGTTTGCAATGTGAATGTCATGAATAACTAGCAGTGTATATCATTAGATTAGTCTTCAGTCTTTACTCATAATAGATTACCAAGTTGTTTGAAATGTTGATTAAACATATATATGTATATATATATATTGCCTTCTTAGGGTTGTGGTGAGGTGTGTTTCAACTAATGCATGGAGATGCTATTTCCTATTCCTTATCTAAGTTGCAATTTTGCTTTAGTTGGGTTATTCGTTGGCTATCGTGTAGATTATGTTTATCTGAACCAACTTAAAAGAGGAGCTGTTGTGGTTGTAGTTTGGGGGCGTAAAGCATTATTGAAAGGGTATAGGTTGTAAAACGTTTTGCGTCGGTTGTTTCAGGTGGAGTAGTTTCGGGAGTGGCATAGTATCTTCCTCACACCACTCCGCTCCTTCCGGTAAAAGGCAAGTACATCGAGTTGTGTGCCTTATTGAGTTGTTCGTTGTTATTTATCTGTTCATGGCTAATCTCTATTGATTGTGGCAAGTATGAGTTATATTGGTGGTTGTCCCTCCGAGGACGTGATTAGCTATTGGATTCGACTGGTCATTAGTAAGCCTTAATCTCAAGAAGTTTATCGTACCTTTGTTAACATTGTCTGTGAGTAGCGAGTATGGGGTACGTGGATACTCGTACTTAATTATGCCCCATCTGGGAAAAGGAATTGAGTGTGTGTGCGAATAGATTAGATGGTTATGAATGTGAGAATTTGGACTATGTTTATGTATGTGTGTGTGGTTATGGTTATGAATGTGAGACTTTGGGCTATATTTATGTATGTGTATGGTTATGGTATGTTAGTGTTGGCATTGAATGAAAAAGTTGCATTTCATTCATGAAAATTGCATTTGTGCATTCATAATGGAAGGGGCGACCCATTCTGATGCGGGCCTCTGTGTTCACACGTAGTGAACACGAAAGTCCTACCTCGTAGTCCCATTCATCGAGGTGAATGGGAGCGAGACAGTAAGAGTAGGCACCTTCCATCTGCGGGATGGAAGGGACGTGAGGGTGCACAATCGACGGGTGGACACTCGGCGAGACTTAGACGCGCATGGAAATGAGCATTCATGTGCATTGCATCTTTAATAATGAATGTTGTGGTAAATGGTGTGTTGTATGGATGTTGATTATGGTAATTGAAGGTTGAGTCGGGCCTCAACCCAAAAAAAGGAGATTGAATTGAATTTGATGAATTAGCGATTTCTTTTCTTTGTTTTGCTAATTATGTTGTATGAATATCGTGGAGTGAATTTTGAGTTATGACTTCCAATAAAAGAATTGATGAAATGGTTTGAGTTGCAAAGAAATAGGTGGTTGGGTCGGAGTCTGTGATTTAGAATCAAATAAAGCTTCTTGGGCGTTGAATGGTTTTATTATCAAGTTGATGACTTGTTTATCGTAGTTGTTTTGGGTATGGTCAAGATATTACTTTGAGTGGGTATAAATGCGTAAATTCTTGTTGTTGTTCCAATTGTATTACTTGCTCTTATGGTCAAGCTCTTGTTTTACTTCGATAAATTGGAACTACTATTCTCGTACTTTGTTCGAGTTTGAGCTCACACTTGTTATTTAATGTTTGTAGGTGTTTTGGAGCCGCATGCATGGATGGGGGTAATAGCACAATCACGTTCACATCACCACCGTTCCTCATAATAATTCATAATTCGATCTTAATAGCTCGTGAAGAATTCTTGTAAAAGGTTGTCTGTGGTTTTGTTTAATGAGTCTTTGTCCTGTAATAATTATGCGGTGGAGTCGATTAGTTTCTATTGGATGTGGGATTGGTTAACTAAGGACTTGCTAGAATGATATCTTATAACTGCAATGTTTTCTGTCTGCTGAGTGGATGTCCTAGTTTTAGGGAGGTGCTTTAAAATTTTTAATAATTTTGGACAACCTCCTAGTAGTTCGCTTGCTTTGCGAATATTTGTTCTTAGCGATTTGTAGTTGTTGATGCTAGAGGGTGTAACATTCAGGGCACGGGGTGCCGGGGTGTTACAAGCACTGATTCGTGTAAGCAATTTTTTCAAGAAAATCTACTCACCTATTATTCGCGTAAGTGAGATGCAAAAACTAGAAGCAGAAATAACTGAGACCTTAAGCCTTCTTGAGACTATATTCCTCCCATCTTTTTTTGATCTTATGATACACTTGATGGTTCATCTTCCTACCCAAGCAAGAACTGCTGGTCCAGTACATTTTCGGAATATGTATCCTATAGAGAGGTAATTTCTAAAAGTATTCTTAACAAAAAAAATATGTATTATTACAAGTAAATTTACAAATAACTTAGGTATCTTTACAGGTATTTGATGAGGTGTAAGGGCTATGTTCGTACTAGAAGTCATCCGGAGGGATCGATTGCGGAGAGTTAGTTGTTTGATGAGAGTCTTACATTCTGTTCTCGCTATTTACAAGGTGAGACTCGGTTTACTTGAAGAGTCAGAAATGATGATGGTTTGCATAGGGAAATCATCAGTACCACTCCTTTTTTCCGCAACATTAGTCGAGGATTGGCTGGTAAGGGCTTTGTGACATTAGATCACAAAACCTGGCTTCAAGCACATAAATATGTCCTGTTCAACTACGACAATATAGAACCTTACTTGAAGTAAGCTATTCAAATTATTTCTTTGCTATAAGGATCTTTCATGTTCATATTCTGTATTGCTATAAGGATCATTTCTTTGCAGCAAGCATGTTGACTATCTTTCCTCAATTGGTCTTCAAAATCAACGTGAAATCAGTCGTGTTCAACATGAGACCTTCCATGAGTGGTTTAGGTTGCATGTAAGTAGGCACATAACTTAATCAACATGTGATTTCTCATGGAGTTCCATTTCAGTTTAACATTTGTCTTTCCATATTCACAGGTGGCAAAAATGGGTGAGGAAATAGTAGAAGAAATAAAAATTGTGTCATATTTCATGTATTGTTGTTAATTCTTTATAAATTCAACTATGTAATTGCTCTTCTATTGCACTTCTAATGCCTTTTGTCATGTTTCATGAGAAAAAATGGTAAGCGCAAGAGAAAAGGTTAATAATGGAGAGGTCAACCTATATGAACTACAAAAGGATGCAAACGTTGCAAGAAACAAGGAGGTCATGCGATCTCTAAATCTCCCTCTAGTCATGTCTGTTGAAGGGAATGAAGCAAAGTCATCACATCGACCCAAGAAAACAGCAAAGGTTATCTATGTATATTTTAGTTGTCACATGTAATAGTTGTAGGTAATTCATACATCTATTTTACACAATTTGTATATTCTTGTAGACAACTCAACACACGAGCACAGTAGCAATTACTGGTCCTAATTTGCGCTCAAAGTCAAGAGAAAGGACTAATGAGAATCAAGAGGAATCTAGTGGTGAAGATTCTGAATACGAAGACTTAGAAGATCCCTCAAATGACAATGAAGGTAATTCAGATTCTTCCCATAGAAGTCTCACAACATGTTGGAGTTGTATACTATATCTCTAATGTTGTTTCATGCTTGCTATGTCTCTTTTCTATACAAGAAATTAATGTAGATCCGAGTGATGGAAAACAAAAGAAAAGGAAAGGAAGGGGTATCACTTCAAAGCAGAACATATATTCAAGGGGTGGTGGGCCTAAAATTAGAATTGACCTCAATGCATATGGTCAGCCTATTGGTAATGATAGTAAAGAATTTGGTAATTTCATTAGAACAATGGTGAGAAAGCATATACCTGTTATATGCGACGACTGGAGGCTTATTGATCCCGCAAAGAAGTTTGAAGTGTGGACTAAAGTTAAGGTATTGCACAAAATTATTAGTCATCCTAATTATCCTATTGTGAATCCTTTTGATGAATTACTTTGTTTCTATGTTAAAAGGAATATTATGATCTAGATGCAGCTACTTTCAATTATGTTATAATATCAGCAGCAAAGAAATGGAAGGAATTTAAGGCAGAATAAAAGAGCAAGAACTTCAATGAAACATTGACTGATGAGGAACTTATGGCAAAACGTGATCATAGAGTTAATGAAAATGATTGGAAGTGGCTTATTGATCATTGGAGATCTCCAGAAGCTAAAGTAAGGCCCACTTTTCTTTCAATTGCTTTAATTTGGATTGCACTAGATATTGTAGTGGTAGAGCTAAGATTTTTCATTTCATTTATGTTATAGGCTCGCATGATTAGAGGTAAAGAAAATCGTGCTAAGTTTTCCGTGTTACATACAGCTGGCAGCAAGAGTTATGCCCGTGTTGCACATGAATTGGTAAACAAAACTACCTCTTTTACTTCCAGAAGTGATTCATTATATTATTGTAGGACATTTTATATACATCAAGCATGTTTGTAGGCCGAGAAACAAGGGTACTCTCCCCGAAGAGATGAAATCTTTATCAAAACACATACTCGTAAAAATGGAGTTCCTGTACTAGAAGCAGAACCAATAATTGTAAGTTTGTGCACAATACCTACATATGCAATGTTAGTTCATTAGTAATATACAAACATGCATATATTACTATTTGTAGAGAGAACTTAAAGATGCAGCTGCAAACCACCCAGGATTGAAGGAAAAGAGTATTCAGGATGGTGATTTATATTCACATGTTTGTGGAGAGAAAGAGTCTAAAGGACGTGTTCGTGTTTTAGGTTTAGGATCAACTCCTCAAGAAGTGGGCACACCTGGAATGCAAAAAAAAATTCCAACAAGGCTTCAAATGGAAATGCAAGCTCGTCAACAAGCTGACCAACAGGTTGTAGCTCTAACACAACGCTTGGATAATATGCAGCAACAACTGGACCAAATGCAACAAATGATGTTAGCCTCTCAAGGAATGCAAACATGGAAACCACTTCACAACATACATCACAGCATGGATCTAATTCTCAACATGTGGTACAATATTTGCCTACCTCTTTTTGCTGCAATATATAGGAGTAATAATTTCTCTACTAAAACATTCATTTTTTGTGGTTTGTTGTAGAATATAAGGTTCGATGAACAACATGATGGTGAGGAACATGATGCAGCTGAGCATGCATCTATGGATGATATGTTACAAGAGGACATGGTTGTCCATAGGCAGGTTGTGGCCCAAAGGGGACCTCCAAGGAACATTGAGGCCACTACAAGGAACCGTGAAACCTCTCGTAATGAATATGAAAGCCTGGTAATGTTCTCATTATATAATTGTCCCGATTTTTTATTTTTGATTTCAATGTTAATTTTTATTGTTGACATTCCAAAATGCAATATGTGGTTCAGGTTGGTAGAGATGTCATATTATATGCTATTGTGAGATCAGATATTCATGTGGCTAAGGCAACAATTGTCTCAACTAACCCAAGCACCATGGTGGGAGGTATTCTTCTTGGACGGGAATATTATGAAGTTGTTGTGAATATTGTGTTGAAAAGGGATGTTCTTTTGCCTCGTCCATATGCTGGTATAGAAATTATGGCTGATGCTCACATGATGTCTATTGCGTGGCCATGCAAGAAAGTAATAACCTAGACTATACATTATTTATAATTCTAATGATTTAGTATGAGTTACTAACAAATGACAATTATGTAGATGAACCATAGTAAAAAGCCATCCTCGACACGAATCAGTGCAGGTATATAAATATGCTCTACATTTAATTGTTAGTTTGTTAAACTAATTCATGATTTAGCATGTTGTAATTTGTTATGCTCCTTGTACCATTTTGGCATGTACCAGTTTGTCACAAGGGGAATTTATAGTTGAATATGATTTGTTATGCTCCTTGTGCCCCCAAGAACTTTGTGTGTCACCCAAACCAATCAGGGCCTAGCTTTCTTTGAAAATAACCTTTTCCCATCCAATTTTGGTCGTTCACATCCATTTGTTATCCACGTTTGCATTATGTTTATTTCTTGTCCTCATACCACTATAGAAGGAAATGAGGTTGATGTGTTATGCACAAAGGACAAGTGACAGAAGAATAGCACTAGCTAGGTCTTTAAAGTCCTTTTTGATTTGGTGGTACCTTGTTGGAGAGCAACTCCACAAAGTAGTCTGACATGCGAATGAAAAAAAGTAAAGGAAAGAGGTTTCAAAAAAAGGTGCTTAATTCTATGCTTTTCTTGTTTGATCCAGTTTAACTTATATTTACAGTTTAACTAAGTAAAATCAAGCATGTAAGGATGCTCTAAAGTAAACAAAATGACTACAGGAGAAGTAATTGGTGCTGCTGCTCTCATGGATATTTCAAAGATTAATGCAAAGGAATTGTACCACATACAACAATTACAATTTTACCTTTCTAAATTTGGGTATTGTACGGGAAAATTAAGGTATTGTACTGGTTAAAGTTAATGGAAATCAATAAAGTGAACGAGCTATTCCTTGTTTTATAGAAAACGGTATTGATGTGCAGCTATGTGTTTTGTTCTGGTTTCTTATGAATGTTTAGTCAAACCTTCTGTAGGAAAAAAAATTATTTCCTAAATAAATAGAAGAAAATTCTTGCGAATTCAAACAGGGTAGGAGATAAGATCAAGAGAGCTATTGAAGAATTGAGAAATTAATTCAAATCCAATGGTGGCTGACAGTGGCACCAACACGAACGGATGAACCTGAGGCTGAGGGAAAGCCCGGTTCTGCCTGTTAGACTTGGACCGGTTGTTGAAATTTGAAAAAGGCCCAAGTTGAGTCTGCCCCATCCTAAAAGCCTCATCGACGACAATTTTGAGAAATTGATGGTTTTTAAAGACTGGTAGCTTTTAAAGACAATGAATGGGGCTAAATTACTGGTAAAAATAGTTTCAAATTACAGATGAGAGTGATGTGGTACAGAGCATCGACTCTACAATTAAGCCACCATGTGACAGGTTGAATTTTATCAGTAGCTTTCGACAACAGTGGCAGACTAGAGGCCCAAACGGTTCTGCACATGCAAAATTGTATTCTGATAACTGTTTGACAAATTCAGTTTCCCTCACCAGCTAGATCTGAAGGGGTTTGCTTGATTGTTGCATGTGGGGATATTTGTTTTCTGATAGTGTATAGCTAGTATGTAGAAACATTTATTGTCAAAAACAATGTAAAGGGATGAGAACATTACTTCATCACCTGGTGAGCAAACGACAAGCATAGCTTGTGTAATGCACTGCTTGGCTCCATTGCTCACTATAAAGTAACAGAGCCCTATATTTGTACGGACCCTTTTGCTTCCTCCAAATAAATGTACTTTTTTTATTGATTTGATTTAATCGTCAAATAGTTAATAAAGTTGCTGCTAGTGATTGTAATGTGTGCATGCCATCAAAATTGTCATTTTCTATATATATTTGAATGTCCATGGAGTTTGAAAATGTACATACAATCTAGTTATCTCTCCTTAATTAATTCAATGTGTTTCCAACTACTAAAATATTCTTTTTGCAGGCAAAACTGGAAGGACCTAGGACGTTCAGTGTTCACGCCATGATTATGACATCGCGGTTCCTAACCTATAGTTTGTGGAAGACAACTAATCAATAGTGTGCTTTGGTTCAGATGACTAATTGGATATATACTAAGTGATCATTTTGTGTACATGTAACCTGATGTGTGTGGAAGACTAATAGTAGGGTTAATTTTTGTAAGAGAACTTGATCTGTGTGTGGAAGACTAATAGTAGGATTAACTTTTGTAAGAGAACTTGATCTGTCAATGTGGAAGACATTGACCCTAATTTGGTTAGTTGATCAGAACTTTGAGCTTTTGGATAGGTGCTATATGTTCCTGTTTAATTAATGAACATTGAGCATATGAATGGATGAATTACTAGCCAATTCGGCAAAGATGAATGAATGGATGAATTACTGATTATGTGAATTGAGTGATTGAATTGATGAATTACTGTTGTTTGATGTGTCATAATGTGTCAATTACTGTTTGTTATTAATCTCTCAAATTATGTATAATGAGTACTTTTGCATTATAACAAAGCATCATGACAAACAGTCTGTCGGCAAAGATTATTTTTACCAACAAACTTTCTGCCGGCAATTATAGTATCTGTCGGTAAAGATATTTCTGTCGGCAAAAATATATCTGTCGGGAAAACTTGGTTTGTCGGTAGATCTCTTAATAATGTGGTCAGACTATCTATCGGTAATAGTTTATCTGTCGGCAAAGGTCTTTACCAGCAGGACTTTAGCCGACTGTTGTTATCTGTCGGCAAAAGTTTTGCCGATAGATAGTGTGTCGGCATACAGAGCCTTTGCCGACAGATGCTCTGTCAGTGTTATTGGGGCATGGTGTAGTGTACACTGTAGAAACTCACTGCAGTTTCCACTCTATATATAGATAGATATAGATTACCAAAACTTAGCAATATATATGTTATTCACTCAATTTTGGGTGGAGTCCATTCCATTTTGTCTCAACTTTGGGGTTAAGTGCAAAATAACGGCCTGTTTGGTTTACGACCCTGCAAACCATGCCAAAATTTAGTCACGATCAAAACTATGGCATTACCAAAATTAAATGCATTTAAAGCTTGATAATCAAACACTTGAAGCATTCCTACAACCAATCCCTTTGTGCCATATCAGGAAAGAAGGCAGCAGCCAACCTTCCAATCCTTTAGCGAACGTTTTAATCGCCCTAAAACAGCCACTATTTTGGCAACTTTTGTACTGCTATTACTAAATTTTCCTGGACATACCAAATGTTGGTAGCAATCTAAGTGGTGGCCAAATTCTATTGGTATCTCTACTACTTCTAATTAAGAGTTAGTGATAGTCGTCCGTTCTCCACTCTCACCCTCAACCATACTACCTCTTACCTTTTTGCACGGGATGTACTTGTGTTTCCAGCGTCCATTGTCTCATCGTAAGATAGTTTCAGTTTGGTGAGGAGGATACTTGAGCCGAGGAGGTCGTCTCTCAGATATGAGATGGTTGAGGCAATTACATACCTCAAAGATTAGGAGCGTGTAGATGGAAGAACACAATATCAAACCCAGGATCCAGAAATTATGGGTGCGATAGCCGACTTTTTGACCATCTTGGCCTCGAATAGTCTATACATATGTACATAGTACTGTACTCTTTTCCTTATCAGAGGTACTCCACACTGGGGTGTAAGGTTTATAACGTGGCAGTAACTATATATCTGTTAAAGAATGAATAAAATTTACTTCTTTTTCCTCAACATTTTGTGTCCATTATCGTGTGTCTTCGGCTCATTTCCCCATGTTGCAATAGTGGACTTAGGCTGGCATGGCACAAAGTAGGCATAAAGCGTAAATGGTTGTACCTAGGCTCATCGAAAGCGAGCTAGGCCTCCACTGCACAGCATGGCGGGCACGATGGACTGTTCTAACTCAGTACGGTTTAGGCACGAAGCACGATAAACTTGTGCCGGACCAGTTCATCATGACACGACGCCCACCAGTACTCTATAGTAGTGTGCATTAAGTGGCCAAGCGCCCCTAGTGGTTTATTATCCGGCATGCAGCACATGATTAGGGTTTGTTTATCTTTTTGGGATTTGTACTGGCACCAACTGGCAATTGTTTGAAAATTTGAATAACGTTGTTTGCATAGTTATGTGTGAAACTCTCCGTTTCTTTTCGTGAAATGTCAAATGGCCGGCTCAAGGAGGACGCAGCCGCATGCATCCAAGCTGGCCAATGATACAAAATGCATGTCAAATACGTTCTCTTTCCTCGGAATGAATAAAAGAAAAGAACAATGCATGTCAAGTCAAGATAACAACTAAACAAATACAGCATATATACAGTAACACAAAAGAAGATGCCACTTCCTCGCTCTGTCCTTAAATTCGTTAATTCTCTCTATCACACACAGAGGAAGAGGGAAAGAGACACAGAGGAAGAGGGAAAGAGAGAGATGAAGGCGAAGCCCTCCATAGACGTAGTGCAGTATGCATCACCCGTCACAGCCAGCGGCCCTAAAGTCATCATCATCGGCGCCGGCATGTCTGGTAAAACCCAAAATTGATACTATGTACGTGTTTACCTATTTTTACATACAAAAAATGGCTTTATTTGTATGTAGGGATCTCGGCTGCGAAGAGGCTATCGGACGCGGGGATCACGGACTTTCTGATCCTGGAAGCTATGGATAGCATCGGCGGCCGGATCCGTAAGACTGAGTTCGCGGGGAAGAACGTCGAGATGGGGGCGAACTGGGTGGAGGGGGTGACCGTGGACGGCGACAAGACAATGGAGGTTAACCCCATCTGGAGCATTGTCAACGACAAGCTCAAGCTCACGACCTCCCGCTCCGACTATGACCACCTTCCCTCCAACACATACAAGGAAGAGTATGTGCATGAATCCCCCAAGATATATACGAACAATATATGCGATCAATGCATCTTTAGGGACACCACACTACAGAATACCACATCACTGCCGGTTCCAAACTAGTATCACTGTCGGATATTGGAACCGGTAGTAATAGTCAGACTATCACTGCCGGTTCTAGTGTAAATCCAAAAATCACTCGACAAAATCAAAAAATAAATTTATTTGCACCTGGACCAATCTGTATTTACTCACAAGTCACAAGTCACGCGATTTTCGCGCGAAATACACACGCATGCGGTTGCTAGGATTTGAACCTCTGACCTGCAGCTTCACGTAAACATCCCTTACCATCTCATCTAACACACACTTCTCAACTACTATAAGATATATATTTCTTTTATTCCTTCGTATCCGAAAGTTTCAATGATTATTTGGACATCTAAATGACTTCAAATAAAAAAGTTGTCAACTACAAAGTTGTAGATCTCATCGAGAGCTACAATTTTCATATAAATTTTGTCTCCATCCGACTTCGTATGCAAAAGTTATGATTTTTTTCAAAAAATGTTATCACTGCCGGTTCAATTCCGAACCGACAGAGATACTATTATCACTGCCGGTTCTTATTGAGAACCGGCAGTGATAGTCTCACCAACTATTTGGATTCCGAACAGGCACTGATAATATTTTTAAAAAATCATAACTTTTACATGCAGAGTTGGATGGAGACAAAATTTATATGAAAATTGTAGCTCTCGATGAGATCTATAACTTTGTAGTTGATAACTTTTTTATTTGAAGTCATTTAGACGTCCAAATAATCATTGAAGTTGTCAACGATTGTTTGGACACGTCTAAATGACTTCAAATAAAAAGTTATCAACTACAAAGTTATAGATCTCATCGAGAGCTACAATTTTCATATAAATTTTGTCTCCATCCGACTCCGTATGCAAAAGTTATGATTTTTTCAAAAAATATTATCACTGCCGGTTCGATTTCGAACCGGCAGTGATACTTCCTCCATTATCACTGCCGGTTCTTGTTGAGAACCAGCAGTGATAATAACTTATCACTACCGGTTCTTCTTAAGAATCGGCAGTAATAGTATCATTGCCGATTTAGCTTATGAACCGGTAGTAAAAGTGTTATCACTGCTGGTTATAGCCGAATCGACAGTGATATACCAGTAAGAAAGAGGTTTTTTGTAGTAGTGAGAGGACACATTTAGTGCAAACCCATATATCTAGTTGCAATCATGTAAACATACTCCCAAGAATGAATTAAGCATGCATGGGTTGATTTCATTAATTGTTAGGTGTTATCCATCATAAATGACTTCCCAACACAATGGGTACAAAGTTTTCTATCACATGTTGTTCTCCGGGCCCCAAATCTGATCCATCTATGGTTTAGCCAATGGTCAATGTCAAAACTTTGCGTCATGCATTATAAGTTTGTAAAGGCACTCCTAGTACAGACCTATATGTCTATTGCTTGCCATGTCAAAACCGAAAAAAAGAATAACAAGACATCAATACCTCAATGCATTGTATCTAAATAAGAGTTCACACCCTCCGATGATTTGCGATGCAATCAAGACTCTCGTACAATCATCGTATTTCAATCCAACTAATTCAAAAAGTTTCAAAAATTCTGAAAAAAATCATGGATGTACATCTCATCTTACCCCATCTACATATAAAATTTCATGATCAAATTCATCCTATGCTAGAAGTTACAAAAAGACAAATTTCAAAATTTCAAATTTGTCTTTTTGTAACTTCTAGAATAGGACGAATTTGATCATGTAATTTTATATGTAGATGGGGGAAGATGAGATGTACATCCATGTTTTTTTTTTCAGAATTTTTTGAAACTTTTCTTAGTTGGATTGCACGCTGATTACACGGAAATACTGACAGCACCGCAGTCGCTTGTATCTAAATATGGATCCAAATACCCCTCTTTCCTTCCCACATTCTCTTTGTCTCTCTCCTCGCCTCCCCTCCCCGCGTTCTTTTCTTCCCAGATCTGTTGCGTGGCGGGCAACACGACCAGGGTGGGCGGCGGTGTGAGGGGACGGTGGGACACGGCTCACTGGGGATGAGCTAGCCGAGCAGGCTGCGGGGCGCGGCAACATTTCTCTAGTCCATTGCCATAGACAATGGAAACGGAGACAACTTCATAATATAACTAGAAAAAAGAATAATAATAATAAATTACTGGAGTAGAATTTTCATGCCCACACAAAGTAGGTCATAGAAGCCCACAAATGACATATATTTCCAACATGAATGCATAATATGCAAACTCAATTCTTTATCAATATTTAACATATTTTCCGCCAGACTTAACCTCTCCTTTGGTAGGCAACTTCTTCTTTGCTGTTCTGACGGTCGGACGATAATAACTCCTATCTCAAGAGCCCAAAAACAACAAATCATATATGTTCTGGAAACAACTCAAAATTCCATTCAACTCCCTAGCTAGCGAAAAGTCAAGATTAATTTATTTAACCCCTCGTTTTTATCCTAGAAGACCATGTTGTTATTTTACTGGAAACAGGCTTAACAATAATTTCATATCTATTTATTATACAACACTAAATGAAGGAAACCATACCATTTCTTGAATATATAGAAAATTATTTAGCTTTCTCTAATTATGGATGCAACTTAATTTGGCTAGCATTTAGACTTAGTAAGCATATTAACACAGCTGCATCTAGCCGTGACTATTTTTTGGATATCAACTTTCTCCAAGCCATAATTTTCTGACCACTCATCCAAATTCAAAGTTTTTAATACTCTATAGAAACTTTAGACAATTAGCTATATTTTTCATAATTTGGTCAAGCTATGAAACATATCATGTCACAAAACTAACTCTGAAAACAGATACCACAATTTATCGAATGCCGACCACTACCAAACACCTTCTCGGTGCTATCTAGCTACCCCATCTACAACTAATAAGAAACATCATTCTAGGGTTTGTACATATGACTCGAAAATTCTCCGAAGACATTGAATATTTGAATGTGGTGGTTTTCTGCGATCCCCATATGTTTTGTACTACTTCACGTTTCTCGAAACTCCTGAACCATGTTTTCTAAGATTCTCGATGCCTCCTACATATGGTGATATGAATGGATCATAGATTAGACGCACGGTTCAGCGACGAACGCAAAAAGGAAAGGAGAAGGTCGCTTGGATAGATACACCATTGGAGCGGCTGACACGGCAGTGTCGGGCGGCAGTTTGGGCCAACGCTAGCTGCGCCTTGGCGACGATGGCAACCAGTGGCATGGCACAGCGCAAGAGGCCGACGGCAGCAGCAAGTGGGGCCACGCTAATTTTGAACCGATATTTGACGTGCACGGCGTATTGTTGGCTTCTAACTTTTTTCTTCCAGATTTCTATTAATTACCTGTCTTTTATCTTCGACTTTTATGTTCCTTTTTTTTTCGGTTTTCTTTTGTTCCCATTTGAGAGTTTTCAATTAATCTAAATAAAAACACCTAATTCAAAGTTGTCGGTTTGAAAGTTGTACAATTGAAATTTTTCTATCTCAAGTTAAACTTTTTTATTATCTAGTTGAAAGGTTGAATTTCCATGTTGAAATTTGAAGCTTTTGAGTTGAAGGCCAAAACTACGAGTTGAATGTTGGAAATTCCAAGTTAAATGTTAAATTCCAATTTTCGACTTGAAAGGTTGAAACAGTCGAAACCGCAAGGACTTGAAAGTTTGTATATTTAACAAAATTGAAATTCTCTTCGACTTTTAAATGTGACATACCAATGTAGCACACAAGGAAGTTAGTAGCTAGACTTATGTTGTCGCAGCAAATTTGCATGAAAGCAACTTTGCTACTTTGGTCACAAATAGTTGTTGTTTTGAACATCAACATGGTACGTCTCCAAAACACAGTTTTGTTCACTAATTTTTATTATAATATATTTAGATATAAAACCTAATAAAATTATAATATTATGATAGTACCTTTGAGATAAATCTACGATACGATTTTCATCTGTTCAATTTAAATATTTAAAAGCTATCGACGGTTAAAGTTTTGAAAGTTTGATTGTAACTATACCCAAAATGACTACTACTTGTGACATCGGAAGAGTATTCTACAAGCTTTGATCTCTACACTCTTCTTTGTGCCGCGGAAATAAAAGCAACTTTGTTTAAGCAACATAATTACCCGTTCGAATTTAAGCCCCATGCACTCGCACCTCTCTACGGAAGGGGAACCAGTCCAGGTATGCAACCGTCGGAATCGAGACCTGCTGCGATGAGAATACAGCGCGGGCCCGCTAGCTAGTTAGTGTCTCCCATGCATGCATGAACCAATATCTCGGGGTTCATGACACATTTTGATCTTCCACTAACTATACGTTAGATGAATTTATTTTTAGATTTTTTAAGAAGTAATCTAATCTCGTCAGCACTCTGTGGTTGAGTCAAGAATATATAAGGTCATTCTCAGTGCATAGTTTCATTTTCCAGTTTCCAAGAGTGCCACATCAGGTTTTATCTAGGTAACCGTGTATTTTGGGTTTCATCTAGATGAAACTCTTTCACCTCCCATAAAACTCTCTCTATCTCTCTCTTCATAATTACCTTGCCATGTCACCAAACATGATGATGTGTCATACTCCCTCCGTTCCTGTATGTAGGGCGTTTAAAAATTTTGCTGTTGTTTCACTTTATAAGGCGTGTGAAGTTTTTTCTCTCTTTTACCCCTAATCACTCTATACGCTAATTACTCCGTCGCCGCCGCCATGCAAAGAGAAATTGTTTCGTACTCCACGCGCTAATTACTTCGCTTGACTATACTTATGCAGAGACGGTTCGTTAGCTTTGCATGCATGCAGGGCATCCTTCTGGGCTCTTCGTGAGCAAAGCCAGTGTAGCACAGCGCTCCTATATATGCATGCCATCGTTTTTCATTCAAGCACCAGCCATCATTCTTCCAAAAAGCATGCGCACAGTTACTCCTTGGTCTTGACCAGCAATTAATCAGGGGCAAACACGACTACTTATCACGGTAGTTGATCCTCCTTGGTCTTTGCAAAAAATTTTAAGCGCCTTACATACAGGAATGGAGGGAGTATCTTTTAATGAGAATGAAACTTCCATTGTGAATGGCCTAATTACGATAACCAATTGCATCACTTAAAAAGCATTATTTAAAGAGTAGGCGTGTGCATGATATACAGGTAGCATTAATTCTGTATCTTCCAGGGCATGTATATATATTCGTTTGGAAAAGCGCTTTTTAGCTAGTAGGCTTAGGATTTATATATGCAATACTTGTAAATTAAGATGTGTATATACTGGTTTGGCATGCTAATTTTTTCTCATTAATTACAGCGGTGGCCTGCATGATGAAGGTTTAGTTCGCAACAGCATTAAGAGGGCCAATGAAGTGCAACAACACGGGAACATTGTTTCTCTCAAAACGCGCTGCTTGGGTGATATTTCAGTCATGGGTATGCAACGCCTCCACGACCAGTAAGTATACAGAACTTTTTCCAACTTTGGTTGCTCTGAACCGAAACCTCATTTCTAAGGTCATGTTTGGATTCATTAGCACTAATTGTTAGCTGCTAAAATTAGCTGAAATGGATCCAAACAGCTCAGCTAATAGTTAGCCAACAATCCAGCTAAGGTTATGTTGGATCCATTAGCAAGCACTAACAGTTAGCTGCTAAAATTAGCTGAAATGGATCCAAACAGCCCAGCTAATAGCCTAGCTAATAGTTAGTCAGCCACCCAGTTAATAGTTATCTCATTAGCTGGTTCTCCCCTACTAATTTCAGTTAATGGATGGTCAAAAGACCAATTTGCCCTTGGCCCTCCACCGCGGTACAATAGCAAAAAAAAAGATGTAGTACTTTGATCCCAAAACTCGATACCTATGTTAGTAGATGTCTTTCTAGAAATCGCGATACTGATGGATGATTTCCTTGTTTAGCTAGTTATATTACGAAGATATATATAATGGAGTTACTCTCAATGATAAATCTGTTGAAGTAATATCGTGTTGTCGACGATCAATCACACACAATGTAGAAGTAGATAAAATATGCAGTCCTGATGATTTCCCAACTTTATTAGTCTTATCCGTAGGTGATATACAATATGCAGCTCTTCCCCTCCCCTATTTATATAATGGTAGGAGGGTCACTAGCTACTTTATTACTCTTTCTTGCATCTCAATTAAAAGGGTAGTGTCCTCGTACCATAATATCATAACACCTCTCTTTGGACACTTAGCCAACATTCATGCCTCATTAAAAACTACTCCCAAAAACCAAATGGAAAACTTGGTTAGAAGAAAAAAGTGCACAGTTCACATTCTTGTCATTACACATGTTGCCTCATTAAAAACTTTCAATTAAAAAACCAAACTGGACAAAATTTAATTAAGAGACAAAAAATGCAATACTTTATCACAAAAGATGGATATGTGTGTGAAGATTAATCTCCCACTGAAGGCATCAACTCTTTGAGCCTTCTCATGCCAATGCCATGAACATGCTTCGTAAAGGTAGAAGCTGACAATGCCTTAGTGAATAAATCTGCAAGATTTTCACTAGTTTGGATTCCTACTCTCATGCGCGCTCCTCATAAGAATAGAAATACTTTGGGAGTACTACATGCTTTGTCTTAGGAGTCTTCACAAGCAGCATTATCCTCATAAAGGGCTATGAGAGTTTTATCCATCTATACACCACATGACTTCTAGGTATGATATATCAATCTTCTAAGTCATATGTACTTACTAGTGGCCTCATATAGTGCTATTTAGCTCTGAATGATTAGTTGATGTAGCAACTATTGTCTACTTGACAGACTTCTAGGAGATGATCATACTCCTACTTAGAAAGACAAGCTTTGCATTATAAGGAACAAAAAGATAGCTAGTGTCTGAGTATCCAATGATTTTAATATCTTTACCCTTGAGATAAAAGAGTCCAAGATCACTAGTACCCTATAGTACCTAAGAATACCTTTAATCCCATTCTAATGCCTCTTATTACGCCAGAAACTATATCTTGCTGAACAACTCGATGCAAATGCAATGTCAGACCTAGTAAAATTTGTGAGATATCAAAGTGCTCTAATAGCACTTAGTAGGGATCTCTTGCCTTAATACTTCTTCATTCTCACATTTAGGTCCATATGAATCTTTCTCCACTTCAAATGACCTAAGGATCAATGCAGTACCAAGCGGATGATATTTATCAAAAATAAAAATCTCTCTAGTTCTTTCTTGGTGTAGGTGATTTGGTGCAACAATATGCTACCAGGCATATGTTCGATATGTGAGTCAAGACAATATTTGGTCTTTCCCAAATCTATTATCTTAAATTCTATCTTTAAGTATGAGCTTGTTTCAAGTATGTCATCCATGGTTCTAATGGTGTTCAAATCATCAACATATATAGATATGATACCGAATCCATGAGTGCACTTCTCGATGAACAATCACATGCATACTTTATTATTTATGTATCCCTTCTGTAGAAGGAATTCACTATGTCGGTTGTACCATATATTACATCAAGATTTAAATCTATATAGTGACCTTCGTAATTTCACGCTATACATGTGTAACACTCTAGCCCAAAATCAGCTAAGTAACCAACCCACCCATGGGGTGGACCCGTGCTCATATAGCACCCCGCTTACACTTTTGTTATTTATTCGTGTAAAAGGGTTAACCTAAAGGTGTTACATTTAGAAGTAATCACATTTCAAGCCCTCCTTACCTCATTTTTTTACAAATATAGTCCCCTCCAAAGTGAAATTGCAAATCTAGCTCCCTCCCCCACCACGGAACGTGCCTCCCATGCTCCCCTACCATGGGAGGCCCTTCATGCGCTCACTGGCCGAGGCAGGATGCTACTCCCACGCTCCTCAGGCACAGCAGGTGATAGGTATTGCCTGCCATGCCTTCTGCAGTGGAGGAGGGGCTACATTTGTAATTCCATATGGGAGGAGGCTAAATTTGCAAGAAAAAAAGTGGTAATGGGGGCTAGAAAAGTGATGAATTCTTATATTTGGACCTAGTAGGCACTATATGCTACTACAACTCCCTTTAGACAAGCAACATGGAACTAATCCCGCCAACACTCCACATAGACTACATGGGTCTTCACACTAATAAGCTGGGTATTACATTCACCACCTTAAGGGCTAACGCCCTTGGTAGTACACTATATACGTACACAGAAAATGCCTAGAACCACCCCTTGGCACAATCTTTGCGCTCTGGATATCCGCTAAGGGCCGACATGTACTCATACCTGTGCAGCGAGAATTGATGCTCTGATATCATCTATAACACCTTGAGCCAAAATCTTCTCAATGCCAAGCCCACCCATGGGGTGAACCCACGCTCACATAGCACCCTACTTACACTTTCGTCCTCAGTTAGTGTAAAAGGCTTAACTCGGAGATTCTACATTTAGGCTTAGCAAGCATTATATGCTACTAAAAGTCTCTTTATATAAGAAATGTGGGACTAATCTCACCACCACTCCACATGCGCCACTTTAGCCTTCACACTAACAAATCGGCTGGAGTATTACAACATGTTGTAATTATCATTCGCACTCATACATTGGACCTTTATTTCCTTTGGAATCTTCATAAAGATTTTAGAATCAAGTGACTCATACAAGTATGCAGTCAAAACATTCATAAGTTTCATACTAAGATGCATGCCTACAACCATTGATATCCAGTGATTCATAGAAACAATTTCTGTAATAGAAAACATTTTCTGGTAATTAAATAAAGTCATGAAAGACTAATTAATATAACCAAAACTTTTCTAGGGTTCAATTTGCAAGATATTCATGTGTGGATACCCTTGCAATGAAAATCCATAAATCTAGGGACTAATATGCAATTTTTCAATCCCAAGAACCTAATTTTAATAAATCAAGGACTCCTTCATAATTTTGCAAAATCTTGAGTGTTTTTCATCAAAATTTCCACTAGCTAGCCCCAATAGCACCCCATGGGCTGTTGTGTGGACTAACATACCTAGCAATCACCTTGCCACTTCTATCCTTCCTAAGCAAACAATGATCACCATGAAGAAGGCTTTGGAGTTTTACCCATATTATAATCTTTACCAATATGTCCCTTAGCAAGTTGAGCTTTAACTTTCACGCATTATCTTATTTTCCTTCTCCTTGCCGATTTTCCTCTTTCTTGATGATGTTTACTTGTGATGCACTTGGATAGGGCACACCAAAGCAAAGTGTCAAATCTCATTATATCCAAAGTATTCGATGTTTTTTGAGTGTCTTGGATTTTGTCTTATGTTGCTATCCTCCTTGTTCTTGGAGATGAAGTCAATTCATATTTTTTCATGCAAGGACCTTTGCTTGCTCAAGATTTCATCTAGGGTGGCCTTCTTTTTGTAGCATTTTTCTAAGTCATTGCTTAAGTTCTTTACTTAGGCATTGAGTTCTTCAATTTCCTCTACAATGTTAGTCTCAATAACCATAGAGGAAGTAGAAGTATCGACATTTGAACAATAAGGCATATGACGTAAATCATCACAAAGAGGTGGACACACTAACCTTAGATGAAATACAAGAGTTAGCAACTAACAAGGCATATCATATAATAAATCACATGTAATACCTATGTCCACCTTGGGCTGCTTAGTGAGTTTATTGTGAAGAATAGACTTATGAGCTTCCTTTAGCTCCTATAACTTATGAGTTTCCTTTGCTCCTCATAAGTATTTTGAAGAGAGACGTACACTTTCTTCAAAACCTTAAATTTGAAATTCTCATTCCCAAGGTACTCATTAAGCTCCATCAACTCATCACATATAGGCTTGTCATCATTATTTACCTTTTCATAAACTTTGGCCATGAAGCAACAAGGTGATGTGGATGGGGATATGGATTCCACATCATTAGATTAATACATCTACACTCAAAGCACTAAATAAAGCTTTAGTTGCATCAGCATTGAGATGTAAGATTTTCTCTTTCTTGTTTATCGGAGCTAGAGGATCTATTGGATGAATAAGCCCATATCTACTATTCATTATATTTTCAGGCTCATGGCCTTAAAGTAACAAGACATGCAAATATTCCAATAAGCATAATTTGTAACCTCAAATAGAAGTGTGTCACCTGGGTATACTATATCACTAGTGGCCATCCCTTCTCTCTAGGTGATGAAGCCTAATAAAATGAGATGAAGCCTAATAAAATGAGAGGCCAACTCTAATACCACTTATAAGATCTAGGAGACCAACTAGAGAGGGGTGAATAAGTGGTTTTAAAATTTACTTTGGCCAAAATTGTTTTTACATGTGGAAGCATAAATCAGCACGATTCTACACAATTAAAACCTAAATCAAATAGTCTTAACTAAGTGTACTAACAACCTAAGTCGATGTCAAGATTTGCAATCCTAGGGTCACACACATGTAATGAAATTCTAAGAATGTAAATTGTAAGGATGTAAAGCACAAGAAAGCAAACCAATACAAGATGGCATGGTCTCTTTTTACCATGTGCTTGGAGATTTGCTGATCTTCCTTAATCCACGTTAAGGTAAGTCCAAATAAATTGGACTAGCTCTATGAATTAAGCCAAACCCTTTGAATCTACTAGGGGTAGCTCTTTCCCACTCTAAGTGATGAGCTCAAACCTTCACAACACGTCGAGCCTTCTCTTAAGTTTTTTGAGAATATCACTAGACCATGACGCCTCTACACCCTCTAGGTATTATCAAACACCAAGAGTAACAAACTAAGCTCCTTGCTTTACTCTCACCAAGTGCAACATATGCACAAGTGGATACTCAATCCATCTCTAGATGTAACACATGCACCTAAAGCTCTCCTCTTGTTGCTCCATGGTGCAAGACATTTACAATTAAGTAGAGATGCTTTCATTAGCTTAAGAGAGTGAAGTGGGATACCAATATTTAGGTTATGGAGGCCCAAATTAAGCTCATATAGCCTCCATGCAAGAAACTAGTCATTGCCCCTTCATAATGAAAAAATCAAGTCATCAAGACCATCTTGATGAACTAGCCATTGGGGCTGACAGCAGACTTGAGGATGGTCCTCATAAGGGTTCTAAGGGTGGTCCTAACACCTAATTTATCACTGGCCAAAATTTTATGACCTATTCTAATAATGGCCCTTATCTCAGTACTCAAGTTCATTTTTCTTTGGATAAGAAGAAAGAGGTATATGACTATGCTTGAACTATAACTATTTAGAAAATACATTAGCAAACAATAGAATATGCCACGAGGAGTAGATCCATGGACCTCAACCATTTGTAAAAACACATTTGCAAATTATAGTATTATGTTATAAAGAGTAAATGCAAAAGATTCAACTATTTGCAAAACACATTCGCAAATAATAGCATCATACTACGGAAAGCTAAAGTAAGCAAAATTGAGTTCCTAGACAAGATCTCTCTTATTAGTACCTTCACTAGCAATCCAGTCTTCCAACCATATACTAAGGCGGGTAAAAGGCTAAGAGTACATTCTTAGCCTATTCTAGTTATACATTTCCCTTGCGCATCTACTTGGAGCTTTCATTTGATGATGATCATCTTCTTCCCAAGTCTAGATCCTTGTTTTGTTCATCAACACATGATGAACTCCCTCCGTGTTGGGATCTTAGCTTGATGACCATCAACACATAACGCCATCCTCATTGTCATGGGACATAAACCTTTTCACTAACTCAGAGAATGTAAGTCCAACACACATGGTTGTCATTAATCACCAAAGCACACCGTTAACACATAATGGAGGGCCTAGATCTTTCATTCTCCCTTTTTTGTGATTGATGATAGCATGTTTGGTTGTAAATAATTGAATTTAAATCAATTTCGAGTATATGTCAACTACATAAGCTTCATATTACTCAAAGAATGAGTTTGAAAATAAAGATCCTTAATGCGAGTAGATAAAGAACAAAGACCAATGCTAGTGAAACTATAAAACATAGGGTGAACCCCCCCCCCCCTCTTAATGTGTGCATACAATAATGTTTATTAAAGGTGTATGCACATGTTCAAGCCAGAACTTTTGTGGATGTAATTTTGTATTGTGGACCCCCCCCCCCCCAATGTGTGCATACAAGAATGTTTATGAAAGGTGTATGCACATGTTCAAGCTAGAACTTTTATGGAGGTAATCCTGTATTTTGGATCCGAGGAATAAACAAGATATAAGAATATAACATTAGATACACATCTCCAAAAGACTTTCATCTTTCCATCCAAATGAGACTAAACAATATTATACTCAGCAAACACGTTAACCTCATATTTAGATTTTTCATTAAAAACTAAAATCTATTTAATGTAGTACCAAAGGCACGGATGACAGTCTCTGAGTGACGACCTCGAGCGGCATTAGTGGTGCGAGTCGACAAGGTTGGTGGCCATGGTAGTGGTGTGGATGGCATGGTTGTCTGGACCCGAATATGCAAATCTAGATCCTCTGTGTATTTTGCACTAGACCAGGATTACGCTAGTACACACAAGCTCAACATAGATGAATATCACAATCATACTCAACAATATAATAATAAAGACTTTATCAAATAACTGTTATATAACCTTATAACATAGATTACACCTCGCAGGGATATGACTGAAAAATAAACAAACTGCAGCGGAAATAAATTTATTCATAGTAACACTTCAAATTATCACAGGCATCTGACAAGATTCGCACCCTAGTTATCCATTTTTTCCTGAAACTCCTTTTCAAAAATAGGCGTAGCCTCTCTCCAACTGGTGATATTTTGTTTCAAGGGGTGAGTACATAAAACACTAAACAAGTTGTGCACAAATGCAAGTCTAATTTACTATATGCGTGGCTTATTACGAAGGAATGGCTAATATGGTTAATTTGCATAAAACTGCATGTGTAAAGGAATAGCATATGTAGACTAAAAGATAGTAAAATAAATAATAACATTAATAAATTTCTCATTTGTTTTTCCAAATAACCAACTCATAACCTTAAACCATAATTCAAATTCCATATGCATACAGCCTCCATACCTACATTTGTTTTAATAAAATCTAACCCTTGACTGTAATCAGCAAGCAATGCTCACTACCGCGAGCACGACTATTTGAATAGGTTTGACACGTTGCAGAAATTATACACTTTACCCACAAGATACAATCATACACCACAAAGGCGAGTGATTATAACAAAACATTTCCAATGCTTTGTCTAAGCCTAGTACTGCTTGCTGAGATTTCAACACTGAAGGGATTGGTGACCATACTCTAGGCCCCCCTTGCGCCATGTGAGTTTACCCATATAGCCGGGACTCACACTACCACGATAGTACCAAAGTCTAGACATAACAAATTAATCAACTAGATCTATCCTATACCAGACTTATGGTTGTATGAATGTCTCAGTTCAAATGCTTGCAAGGTTAAGTCCTTAATTGGCTAAGACAAGACTAAAACCAAAAATTCACTATAACTATGAACTATCAAATACCATAAAAAGCAATGCGACCGCCCAGATGCCATATTGGCCCACCATCAATACTTGCCTCATTCTAAATCATTTTACCTCCCGGGTTGTTTTACCATGCACCTTATGCCATCAATAGCAACAACATTATGAGATAACACATGACACATAAGTTAATAAACATGTTTCATAGTCATTAAGCAAAATTAACCTTTTTCACATAAAATGATGACTCGTTGCATGGCTAAACATACTACGTGCGTTCTAGCTACCCCACATTGGCAATTATAACTACCAACTAATATGAAACTATCCTAGGGTGAAAAATGAAATATGACATACAACATAGAAAGGTAGGTATATCGCAAAGTGGACGAATAATTATTCCCAATATAATTGAAACAATTGATAATTGAATTATTATGCAATACTTTAAAATAATATAATGTTTAAAACATGGGTTCAATATGATTAAAGAACAACTTACCATTAAAGAGCTCTAGATCCTGCTCTGGACCTTGATCTTATGCTGGCTCCTCGATCACGAACTAACCGGGCACCTCGATGTCTACGAGAATCGAGCGAGAAAGCAATAAATACCAAAAATAGAAAGTAAAATCAACTTCAAAAATTAAATAAAATTCACTAATAAATAGAGCTCAATTTTACAAATTTTTAGAAACTAGAATCACCTCGATCGGACTTCATATGAGAGAGAAAGAGCTAAACAAAATTTGAAACAAAAGAAAAATCAGAAAATAGAAAAATCCAAATTAAAGGAATTATTTTTGTACTAAAATATAGCATTTATGACACCAAGCTAATGTCAGCGCAGGAATTGATTTTTGGCCAAATATTTTTCTGAGAAAAACTGAAATATGGCATCACGATGACGTCACGGAACACGTGGCACCATGACGGCTTGACATGTGGCGCAACCAGAGCGTGTCACGTGTATGGGCACATAGACCGGGTTTACAGCTTAGCTCGAGTTTACGGCGGACCATGGCACGTGCACATGCACCGGATGATGCACGGCTAACGCGGCTTGGACATGCGGTGAAGCATGGAGCGATCCACGTTGCGCTACTACAGAGGCAACATGTAGCGGCATCACGATCATTCAGATCAGTCGATCAGCAGTGGCTGCAGATGGAGCCAAAATGTTAGAGTGACACGGCTACCCTAGTGAGCGACACGCGGCACAAATTTGACCTTCCAATACAAAATCAACGGTGACGATTACCTGAAGTAGACGAAATGGCAAAGGTGAAGATCTACTATGGGCTTGACGCGTGGCGGCATCTAGGGCGTTGGCGCATGATTGGACACCTCGGGTTTGCGCATGGACAACAGATATTTGGTGCAACCTAGGCCACTTGATCAAGATCGGACGATGGTGCAAGCCAGTGACGCAAGAAGACGATGCGGCTGCACGGTGTGCGATGCGTGGATGGAATCTACGGCGCTTACCAGATCAACGGTCAACAAAGCTCGCAATGAGGGTGATGGCGTGGTAGTGCTTGGCCACTAGACTTGACGATGACGAGATGGCCCACGATGGAATAATGTGTATCATGTGACGTTATCTAGCTCATTCGTTGTGGCTCGGCGCGGCGAACACGTTGGTGGCCTCAGTGATGGCGGAGAGGTAACGACGATGGCGGAAATGCGCAAAAATGACAGCGGAGGCTACGATGAACTCTAGCAAGCTCACGCTGGAAGGTGACAGCATCTCGGTGTGCGTGCGCTGGGGCAAAATATGCTGCGTGGGGTGGACTTCCCGATGGAACAAGTGGTGCATTAAATAGCGGCCTTGGAAAGCGTGTCATGCGTCGGATTTGCGGAGCGGTTGGTTGCGGTGGTAGAATTTGGCACGGATATGGCAGCAGCGACACAGTTGATCTTAGCCATCCACATGGCTGATATCAAACGAGTGGCAGCACAAGGCGACGCAGCTAATCGACGACCGTTGGATTAGAATCCAACAATGATCTTGCTAGGGTTTCGTAGAGCGGGCTGATGTGGGCTACGGCAATGTTGGGCTAGTGCGGGAGAAGCGGCCGGATGCACTGGGCTTGGCTCAACACTATTCAAATGCATTTTTAAACATTTTCAAATAAATAAATACCAGAAATTAGAATAAGCTAAATAAAATAGGAAAATTATTAGGAAAATTTTAGAAAAATTCCAAAAAATATTTGAAGGCATTTAGAACATAAATAAAATATTTCCAACAAAGGACTATTTAAACTTTTCTAATAAATAAATAAAAATTGATAAGATGCTTAAATCTATAAATACAAAATAAATCAAATAAAATCCAAAAAATTATAAAAAGGTAAAATGCATATTAAATCCATAAAATGTAAAAATTGGGATGTTACAGTGGACAACACAGCTGATTGGATTAGTGTAAGTGGCGCTGGTGGTGTGGGCAACGGAGTCCCTAGGGTAGCTCGTTCGGCCGGAAGCGGATGGTGTGAACGGAAGCGAGGCGGTGCTGGCGGTACGGGTTCACGGGAAGGAAGAGATTTTGAAGGAAAATCCAAACTAATCTAATCTACTGATCTAAACTTAATCAATTAGCAAAACATACTAGATGATATAAAATAACTAATGAATTACTCAAAGTATGAACAATGTAGTGGATTACTCAAAGTATGAACAATGTAGAAGTAGAGGAAATTCTTTCTTTCTTTCTTGTTACTTCTTTCATGCATACAACCCTCACTTTATAGGTAACACGAGAGATTTCAACTAAATAGAGAGTTACAAGAATTGATGTTATGTAGGTTTTATAGTAATAGCATGGGAGTTTCTCCTTCAATTGATGTTTGAGCGTTTCTCCTAAAAGGGGTTATGGACATCCATTTAAAACAATATTTTGTAACACTCCCCCTTGGATGTCCATTAATTTGTGAATATGTATGCTTACCAAGGAAAAACCCATGGTTAAGGGAAAAAATATAACCATAGTTAAGGTCCAATCATCTTGAAAAAGAGTACATAACATATTCACTCCCTTGATCACTTAAGATCTCTGAATCGATAAAGTCCAATCATATGCCCTGGTCAATTTCTTGAACGTTGTAGTGGGAAGTGCCTTTGTGAATAAATCGGCGAGATTCTTATATGAGCGAATTTAGTTATATCAAGTGATCTTACAACCATTGGGGTACTTAAAGGGTGTGCTTTATCCATATAAAATTGTTTCAAAATTTTATCTGTATAAGTCGCTTGATGAATAATAATTCCATTCTTAAAATGATCAATTTGCAATCCAAAGCAAAACTTTGTTTTTCCAAGATCCTTCATCTCAAATTCCTTCTTTAAGCATTCAACTGCATTTGAGATCCCTTTAGTTGTTCCAATCATATTTAGATCATCAACATATACAGCGATTATCACAAATTCATCTCCAGATCTTTTCATGAATACACATGGACAAATATAATTGTTTGTGTATCCTTCTTTTATCAAATATTCACTGAGACGATTATACCACATTCATCCATATTGTTTTAATCCTTATAATGACTTTCTTAGTTTAATTGAATATTATTCTCGAGAACCTATTACTTCTGGCAGTTTAAATCCTTCGGGGATTTTCATATAAATATCACTATCTAGTGATCCATATAACTATGTTGTAACAACATCCATCAGACGCAAGTCGAGGCATTCCTTCATTGCCAGATAGATAAGATATCTCAAAGTTGTTGCATCCATCATGGAAGAGTATGTTTCTTCATAATCTATACCAGGTCTTTGGGAAAAGCCTTGGGCAACTAATCGTGCCTTGTATCTTGTAACTTCTCCTTTCTCATTTCATTTTCGCACAAAGACCCATTTATAACCAATAGATTTTACACCATTGGGTGTACGAGCTACAGGCCCAAAAACTTCTCTATTTGTCAGAGAATTCAATTCTGCTTGAATTGTGTCTTTCTATTTTAGCCAATCATTTCTTTGTTTGCATTCCTCGATTGATCAAGGTTCTTGATCCTCATTACCGTGTATAATTTCTAGCGCTACAATATATGCAAATGCATCATTGATGTCAATATCACGATTCAAAAGTTTTCTTGACATGACATAGTTTAATGAGATCTCAGTTTGTGTAGAAACAGGCAACTGTGTCTCTTCCGAAATAGTATTATTAGTCATGCCATTCATCTTTTCATGAGATTTTCCTTGGGCTATTATTTCCTCAACTTTACTATCTTTAGCTCATTTTCTTCTTTGAAGATTTTTATCTTTCGAGCCCAACGGTTTACCACGTTTTATGGTAGGTTTTGTCTCATTTGCAATAGCTGGTTGTCCTTCTGGGACATCAATTTTTTCAGGAGCATTAGCAGCTGGAATATATGACTTTATCACTCGTTTCAAATCTGTAAAAGCATCAGGCAAATTATTCGCTAAACTTTGTAGATGAATTATCATTTGAATTTCATGTTCACATTGTCTTCTGCGAGGATCAAAATGAGATAATGATAATTCATTCCAAACAATTTCCTTATTTAGCTGTTTCATTTCTCCCCCTAATGTTGGGAAATTTGATTCATCAAAATGATAGTCAGTAAATCTAGCTGTAAATAAATCTCCCGTTAATGGCTCAAGATATTTTATTATAGAAGGGGATTCATACCCAACATATATTCTCAAACTTCTTTGTGGTCCCATCTTCGTAAGTTTTTGTGGAGCAATTGGAACATATACTGCACAACCAAAAATTCTTAGATGGGATATATCTGGCTCTTTTCCAAATACTAACTGTAACGGAGAAGAAATAACTTGTTGGCCTGATGCGAATTAATGATGCCGCATGCAAAATAGCATGGCCCCAAGCTGATGTTGGGAGTTTTGATTTCATAAGTAACGGTCTCGCAATTAATTGAAGCCATTTTATAAGTGATTCTGCAAGACCATTTTGTGTATGAACATGTGCTACAGGATGTTCAACATTTATTCCAATTTACATGCAATAATCGTTGAAACTTTTTGAGGCAAATTCATCGGCATTATCCAAACGTATCGATTTAATAGGATAATCTAAAAATTGTACTCGTAATTTTATTAATTGGGTTAACAATCTCGCAAACGCTAGGTTGCGAGTTGATAATATGCGTCAATCAAAACCATAAAATATCTAAATGGACCACTTGCTGGATGAATAGGTCCGCATATATCTCCTTGTATGCGCTAGAAAATCAAGGATTCAAATTTCAATTTTAGTTGGTGATGGTCTTACAATCAATTTTCCTTGAGAGCATGCCACACATGAGAAGTCATTGGACTGAAGAATCTTCTAGTTCTTCAACATATGTCCACACGAAATATTTATAATTTTTCGCATCATTGTTAATCCGGGATGGCCCAACCGGTCATGCCATACAATAAATTCGTTATGGTTGGTAAACTTCTGGACCACCACATATGATTCAATTTTATCAATCTTTGTATGGTACAAACCAGATAATAATGATGGTAATTTTTCCAATACATTTTTCCTACCCGATGACATATTTGTAATGTTAAGGTATTCCCTATTTCCTTCATTAATTGTCTCATTGTTATATCCATTTTGGTGGATATCTTTAAAACTCAATAGATTTCTTTGAGACTTTAGGGAATACAATGCTTCTTTCACAATTATTTTTGTCTTATCGGGTAATAATATTATAGCCTTTCCGGAGCCCTCTATCAAATTTGCACTCCTAGATACAGTATTAATACTTCCATTATGCATCGTTAAATCTTGAAAATACCTTTTATTCTTGAGAATAGTATGTGTTGTTGCACTGTCTACAACACATATATCTCCACCATTTACCAGCATTTTTTTCATTCACTTCAAAAGAAAATTTTAATAAGATAAATGAGCATTATAACATAAATTTTATTAACACATGAAACATTACAACCATAATTCAATACATAATATATTATATTTATTCTTGAACAAAAACATAACATGTTTGCATTATTAAAGATGTAACATATAAAATTTATTCTTGTACAAATAACTACTTAAAAATTATTCTTAAATAAGAAAATCGAGACATCTAGATGAGTTGTATCATGTTAGCCGCTGTCTTCTTCTTGAGTTTTGCCAAAATATTCATTATATCCATTACTATTGGCAAAATTGGTCTCTATCCTTTTCTCTTTCCTTTCAAGCGATTGTTGATAGAGATCTACAAGGTACTTTGGCGTACGACAGTTACGCGACCAATGATTTTTGCCTCCACAGCGATAGCATATATTTTCATGTTTATAATTTTCATTTTTCCTTGTGTCTCCCTTTTCTTGCCTCTTCTAGAGACCAATTGTATTTTTGAAGGAAACGTTATAATTTCCTCTACCACGACCTCATCCATATCCACGACCACGTCCTCAATCGCGTCCTCTATTGTATTATTATATCTTGTTGCATTCGCTTCAGGGAATGGACTTGAACCTGTTGGACGAGCCTCATAGTTTTTCATCAAAAGCTCATTATTTTGTTCAGCCACAAGTAAACAAGAAATAAGTTCAGAATATTTCCCTTTTTCCCGGTATTGCTGCTGCAGGAGCAAATTTGAACCATGGAATGTGGAGTATATTTTCTCCAACATTTCCTCATCCGTAACCTTTTCTCAACACAACAAAAATTGTGAAGTGATTTTGATCATGGCTGAATTATACTCACAAACAGTTTTATAATCTTGCAACCTCAGGTGCAACCAATTATACCGAGCTTTAGGGAAAATTACAGTTTTTTTATAGTCATATATTTCCTTTAATTTGTTCCAAAGAATAAGAAGATCTTTCACCGTGAGGTATTCAGCTTTTAACCCTTCATAAAGGTGATGACGAATAAAGATCATGGCTTCAGCCTTTTCTTGGTTAGATGCCTTATTTCCCTCCTTGATTGTTTCGCCAAGGTTATTTGCATCTAGATGGATTTCGGCATCAAGCACCCAAGACAAATAATTTTTTCCCATAATATCCAAAGCCATCAATTCAAGTTTTGCAAGATTCGACATAGTAAACTATAATACATAGAAATGCAAACTATGAATTATAGTGTGTAAATTAAACAAGATAGAATAGGGATTGAAATAATACTTTACCTCAGAAAATAACGATCAAAGTATTTTTAGTACGTGAAATTTACGATAGCCTTTTAGAGGCGATTGTGCTGAGATAACGTGATATAAAATAACTAATGAATTACTCAAAATATGAATAATGTAGTGGATTACTCAAAGTATGAACAATGTAGAAGTAGAGGGAATTCTTTCTTTCTTTCTTTCTTTTTTCCTTTCTTGTTAATTCTTTCATACATACAACCCTCTATTTCAACACGAGAGGTTTGAACTAAATAAAGAGTTACAAGAATTGATATTATGTAGGTTTTATAGTAATAGCATGTGAGTTTCTCCTTCAATTAATGCATGAGAGTTTCTCCTAAAAAGGGGTTATGGATATCTATTTAAAACAATATTTTGTAACACTAGATTGCCTACGCGAGTGTGTTATTGTGCTATTAACGTCTTGAAGTAGTGGTCACGTTGCCACCGATTAAGCCCATGCAAAGTAGAAGTATATGTGCAAAAGATGCAGATCTGGCAACCTCTCAACTTTATTGCTCTTGCCCGTTGGCGATGTATGCGTTGACAATAATATACTGCTCGGAAGCTCCCCCTTTAAATAGTTCTTCAAGGACTAGTAAACTATTAGAATTCGTAATTTAGTTATAAGTGTCTAAATACGATGATATCACAACAAAATTTTCCAACCTGAGCTTAATTTTGTCGTAGAAATCTGTGTATTTTTCAATTAACAAATTTTGGCTCTTGGTGCCAGCTTGCCGTACGGTCCGACCAAACCGGTTGACATGGTGATTGACTACTACATGAATGACTACGAGTTCGCTGAGCCACCGCGTCTGACGAGCTTGCAAAACACCCATCCGCTGCCAACCTTCATGAACTTCGGCGATGACGTGTACTTCGTCGCTGACCAGCGAGGCTACGAATCTGTTGTGCACTACGTCGCCCAGCAATACCTCAAGACCGACGACACTTGTGGTGCCATAGTTGATCCTAGGCTCATGCTGAACAAGGTAAAATCCCCTTCAAAAAAAAAAAAAAAGTAGAATCGACTATTATTCTTGCAAATGCAATAGCGATACCTTGTTTCCGGCTTTGCTACGGGCATTATTACCGCTATCTAAACATACCTATATAATCATATATAAAAGTCAGTTGTATAGCAAATACAATCTACAGTGAATTTGTCCAAGAATTTAATACACTCTATCTTTTAATATAACGATATGTATTATAGCGCATAGCTTTGCAACTGTATGGGATTTAAGCTAGCTATTTATATTTTAGACACAGACTTAGATAAAAAGCAACACAAATAGTATAAATAAAAATGAATATTCTTGTTTATTATATTCATTTAAATTCGAGTAAATTGCACTGTAGGTCCTTGAACTTGCACTGTTAACTCACCTAGTTCCTTTAGCTTGCAAATTGCTATGCGAGCTGCCTAAACATGTGTCCGTTTGCACCGTGGGTCACTTTGACAGTCAGATATAACTGAAGTTGATGAGCTGGACATTGATATGGCGAAACAGTGATATGTACAATAAAAAAGATAACTCAGCAAGCACACAAGGGACGAATGTTTTTTAAAAACAATACAAATTTTAATTAATTTTACATAAATAATCCCCAAAAATAACAGAAATAGACTTCAACCTATGAAGGTTGGGAACCCACCGTATTTGCTCCCAACTCGGATGATCAGTGATTATCCAACCATGACAAAACTATAGAATTCTCCACTCTAGGTTGCCATCATCGCTTTCTTCATGAAATATTCCGACATGAATATATTGGGATCCAGTTGAACTATCGAGTATGGAACCATCACATGTGCGCATGACCTGTGTAACAGGTAGGGCTTGTTGCATGTGCAAGAACAATTGTACCTTCTAAAGGTGCACTCATTAACAAGTTTCTCATGGTTTGTCCCACAACCGCCTTTCTGCCTGCACAAGAGCTCGAAACAAAGCTGCTTGGTGCCTATTTTGATGCTCTATGCATCTTCTCCTTCTTTCTTTTCTCTTCCATACATCTATTGATCATGCTGGAGTACTTCAGTTGAGGATTATTCACAGAGACCAACAGCATGATATGACGATCAACAAAGTATTTCATAATACCACTTAGAACTCCCTCCACGATAGGTACCAAAGGAATGAGCCTTAGACCCCACATGACTTAGTTGTACGTTTCGACTAGGTTGGTGATCATAACCCCGTACCTAGCACTATCGGTTCCGTAAAGCAATGCTCACTTCTCCCTAGGCTTATACTCGATCCACTGCGAGAAACATGTCGTCCACCTTCCATTCCTCCTAATCAATTGGGGGTCCATAGGTATTTTCTTGAGCACAACGAGGAATTCTTCCATGCCAGTGGCGAGCTTCTTTGTTGCATCTCTTATATGCTTCATCGTGAGTTTGTCTAGTTTCTTCTATATGCATCAAACTTTCGCCACTGGTTCTAATCGCATAGCCTCTTGAAAATCTTTGTGAGATCCTTGTTCCTAAATTACTTAATAGAATTTGGCACCGATGAGCCTCTTGCACCACCTACTTTAAAAAATTAGGCCATGAATAGGGCTCATCTTGTGCTTGTTGCAACTGCACAATCGCCTTCAATAATATGGGATGTCGATCATATATGATACAAACTCTAGGCCACTCACCCACAACACCAGCTTTCATGTTCCACAGAAACCAAAGTCAACTATTATTATTCTCACTCTCCACAAATGCAAGTAAAACAAGAAGAACTTGGTTGTTGTCATCCACTCCGATGGCAGTCAATATCTGGCCCTTATACTTCCAAGTTAGAAAGGTGTCATCTACACAAAGCAAAGGACATCAATGTCTAAACGCATTGATGTACACACCAAAAGCGAAGAATGCTCTCTTAAGTACCATCTTCCTAGGAAAGCACTTGGAGGGCTATTTGAAAATATCAACAAAGGTCCCATCATTACTTTCTTGTATGAGTGGAAGCATACCAGACAGGTTGTGGTAGGAGTCTTCACACGCATCGCCCTCCAAGCCTTTGCATAGCTCATTGTGTACTAGAACCTCTTTTCTATTGCAAATTTAATGGAACACGGCTCCAAATCGATATTGCCCACAATCTCTCCATACATTGCATTTGCATCAAAGCTTGAAGACATGTTTCTATAGGATTGCATAAACTCCGTCATCACACATGTGTGCGGAATGACTATGGAGTAGTTCCATAGGGTATCCCACTTAGGTTGGCATGCATGGACTCACCATGGGCATCCTTCTATCTCACACTTCGCATCATACACAAGCTATATTGGATTTACTACCTTAAATGTCCTTTGCAACAACACTGCCCAAGACTTCACTGCTTCCTACACCTCCCCTTTACTTTTGTACATCGCTCCTTACCTGACCTTATTCTACTGGTATTCCCACGTAACCTCCTCACCTTCACTAACTACTAGCTTGTGAAATCGGTATGCATCCCACTTTGCCGGAAGCCCCTCCTCACATCCAACATACTCATCACCACAACTTTCATCATTTGACAATGCCTCATAGTTGCTATCTTCGGCCTCTATTCTGTCCACCAAGGCTTCAATCTGTTTACCTTCATCTGCAATGCCCATAGGTCCCTACACCTCTGGCAGAGAAAGATCTACTATCTCCACTTGTTCTAGTCGTCTTTCCCTTCCACATCTTGGCACATGAAGCATGAGTGACTATGGCTCGACTTCCCAACTTCTTCGGCTTCATCACCAATGACCTCTTCCCGCGTCATATAAGTCAAAGGGACTTAATCCAATGCTTGGGCCAGTAGCACTAGAAGTCATCCTCGCTCCTTCTATGTACGAGCTCCATGAATTTGACCCCTTCAATTAAACTAACTCCTAGTACATGTGTTGCCATGCACAAGTACTAACATCATGCAACTTTAGATTATGCAATGTATGGTCCAACAACAACAACCGGTACAACCATTTCATACCAGCGCCCAAGGAATGCTGCTCTAAATGTGACAGACTAGCCATCATACTTGGACAATGACCAATTCAACCCATTCTACACCCATCTATGGAACTCCCTTCTTTATAGTGTATTTTTAAAATGTACTTACTCATCCATACCTGTCGAGCATTTCATTAAAAGATATTATGTCAATGACGACTTCTCATTCCATTAACCAAATACGTAATAAACCTAATGATTTCTAAAAGTAATTGGACCACTATGCCTACCTACCATAACAAACTACTCTACATGTAGGCTCGAATACCAACAAATAATGCCTCTGCCATATTGCTATCCATATTTTTCCCCAGATACACATACCAATATTGAATAAAGGCCATATACTATTGAATAAATATATAGAGTGAATTAGAATCGAATCAAATACTATCACAACTATTTCTCTAAATATGAAAACCCCTTAAAATGTATGCACAAAAAGAAAAAAAAACATAACTAGTTTTTTGTACCAATAATTCATGAAGAACATGTAATGACCCAACATTTCCATTTTATATTTATTTATTTATAAAATAATATATGAAGAACATGGAGAACATGTAATGACCCAACATTTCCATTTATGATTTGTTCTTAACTTTTTTACTTATTTCAAATATTTTCTTACCAAATACATCATTGTTTGTGTTTTTTTAGGAAAATATAAATGCTGTAAAATTCTTAAAATTAATGTTTTTAAATTCTAGACTATGTCAACAACATCCTCAAAACTTTTCAAAAAATTTTGAGCTAATATTCCAATTGTGAAAATTGAAACTTAATTTCTATAATGATTCAATAGGTAATCGATTTTGAAAATTGTCCGGACTGGTCCGAGTTGACTGAATCCTTATTCAAAATTTGTTTGAATTGGTCCAAAACTATCCGATCTATTTTCACCTGAATCTATAGCACTACATTTCTGCAACATTACAATTGCAGATCTACATAGCTACATATCTACACAACTACATATCTACACAACTATATGCCTACACAACTACATTTCTATACAACTACAGATCTACACAACTACAGATCTAATTATTCCAATTTCTAAGCTACCATAGTTTCAAAATATAATATAAAAGGCTGAAAAACTCACCTCCAAAGTGTTATCCCTTTTCTTCTTGTTGTTCTCTTGCCCTCCCCTTTCCTTGACTCTTCTCCTTTTCTTTTCTTTTCTCTCCTCTTTTTTTTTCTCCTTTTCTTCCCTCTCCTCTCCTCTTCCTCTCTGGGTTGTCTCAGTTCAAATGGTGATAAAGCCAACCGTGCTAGTTTTTGAACTATCAGGGCCCTCCTTCTAGCATGGAATATCAGAGTCTCGTATATATATACAATACTAATCCCATGATCAATGGCTAGTACTCATATTTACACCTTGGTGATAATATCCGTAGACAATATACCATAAATATAAAGGTCAGGGTACTTAATTCTTAAAATAAGGCCTCAAAGGCCAAACAAATGTAGTAGAATAAGTAGTGGAAACAAGATCCAACAGTATGCATTAGCCCATAAATACCCACAGGCAACCGACAAGGATTAAGCCCTAGAGAACTCATCACTATAGTCCTCGTAAGAAGCGGTAAAGTAAGAATCATCTGGGATTGTATCTTCCTCAATCTCTAAATAAATATCAACAAGCAATTGTGAGTATATTTGTACTTAGTAAGACTTGTAGTGTATCACAAATATAAATATATGTATAGCTTATCAAAGAAAAGACTCGATGCATACAAGCATAAAGCGAGGCTATGTCAAAGAATAGTTATCCTACTAGGTTCTTTTGCATAAAGCGAGATTTAGTTAATAACAAGTAATAGATTGCAAACAGAATTTGTAATTGAGTAACTCACAACCCTTTCCTAGCCATACTTGGCATAACATCTAAAATATGACTACCCACCATTTTTCAACAAAAATTTTGTGAAAGATTTAAGATTAAGTGATGACTTTACCAAAGCTACCCTTGGTCACAAGCCTGGCTTTTTAAAAAAGATTTACACTCTATAAAGGTGTACAACTATATCCACAAGACATGACTAACTCTTGTAGCCGCTATTTTCACACTTCCTTTGATGCTGACAGAGAGATCATGACAAAAACCGTTATATCACCTATACCTAACTTAGCACCAACTCAGTGATGTTTGACCCATACTATGGTGAAGAAAAATATTTGTACACATAGTTCCAACGATAGTTTATGCCCTATCATGACCATTTCTCTCATAGCAAGGTATACATTGTTATATTGATAGTATTATTCCTGACATTGTTGTGTGGACACCCCATCAAGTAAGCCATCCTGGAATGCCCATACTACTCCAGCTTTCTAATATGCAAAGCTAGACTAAGGCAACTTAATAGGTTAAAGCCACTCCATAATTGTACTTGTGGTTGTACAGATAACTTTGCTTGAAAACAACTTAATAGTTCGATCCTTCATTGACCTGAGCAAGAACTCCCTTGTACTACTTGCAAGTCCATACACTTCACAGATTATATAAATAACTTGTCCATGTCAAAATTTTAGTTTTCCAGTTTGAATTTTATACCAAAATAGTAGAGACAACTTTCTCAATATGTCAAAATTTTCATCCCCTGAACAAATGTTGCACCCGATCATTTATTCTCCTAATTTTAAGGCATGGCTAAGCAATAATACATATAATCGAATATATCCAAGTTGACATTAGATGTTGCCTAACCCATATGGTTTTTAAGGTTGACATTTATGTATTTATCAAGAAAGTTTCATATAACAAGTAGGAATATCTACCGACATCGGCAATATAGCACATTTTACTAAAAGTACATGTATGCATACATAAATTTATAAAAATAACATAATTTAAGTAAAATAGTAGGATCAACATGGTCAAAGGAGGTACTTTCCTTGCTCGTTGAGTCTTGAGTTTGTTTGGGGTCGACGAGGAAAGATTTTGGAGCGTCGGTATCTACACAAAGTATATCATAAGGAAAAAAATAAAAGTCGAATGAATTCATATAGAAACCCAATCCAAATATTTTTTATACAAATAGAAAGTTCATGATTTTAGAAAAAAAATTAGGAAATGGTTTCACTCAATTTAGAGTTTATTTGCAAAAGTTATGAGTACTTGATTTTTAATCGACTGAAAAATTCCCTATAGTGAGAAAGATAACGCTGAAGGCATATTTTTGGATTTTTATGCTTTCCAATAGACAGGGCATATTCTTGAATGAACTAAAGTGCTTTTCTATTTTTTTTAGGGTTTTAACCATTTAACAAAGATTGAAATATGGAGTCTACTTGTCCGGTTTTATTGCTTTTGAAAAATTGACTGACTTGTGGGGTCTACATGTCGATGACTCATAACTTTAAGTACCGGTTTGATTTATGAAATAGCTTTTATTCTTATTTGGGCCCACATGTCGTAGACTCAGCATTTATTCCTAGTTTTAAAAAGAAAAACCGATAGGTAGGGTCAGGCTGTCAGAGACTCAAAAAGGGGATGTGTGTGTGTGTTCCTGACAATTCAAGCCCACTTGTTGGTGACCCATGACAGGGCAATGGCTTGAGCAAGGCCAACAGCAGCGAAGGCAACAAGTTGCGCGGAGTAATTGGTTGGGCTAGTTAGAAGGGATCTAGGAGAGTCTAGTGGATCCACTGGCAGTGGCTGAAGTTGTCTGAAGCAGGCCAGATACTAAGTTTTGCAACGATGCTATTGGTAGATAGCAGAGAGGGAGATGTAGGTGTGATGGTGCTTGGCTATGTGAAGGAAAGCTTCTAGGGTGCACTAGGGTTCCATGTTTGGGCTTGGTTACGAGGGAAGCTTACCAGGAAGGGCTGGCAATGAAAGCTGTAGTCGGGAAGATGACGACTATGGCATCGGTGCTACTAGCGACTTGAGCTATGAACTAAGTGAGGAACAAGATTAGGGGACTCCAAGGATTCTTCAATCGGACCGAATTGGGAAATGACTTACTGGATAGGCCAATTAGGCCTTGCTCGAGCTTTCAGCATGCAGTGGAAATAGAGTGGAAGAGCGTCGGGCTTAGGGCAAGGAGAAGCAAGGAGCATGTGTAGTATTAGAGCGACCACGGTACAACTTTTATAGACGTTGAGGAGGTGGCTTCGCTATTCCTTCCCTCACACAGAGCAGAAGAACAAGAGGGACTTATAGTTGGATAGATGCGAGGCCACTGTACACACACTTCCCCTTAACCGCACACCCAATTTGGTTATCCACCTGAGGCATTAAATGTTAAGACTCGGTAACTTAGTTAGGTTTGTCCCATATCAGACATGTGGTTGTATGATCAACCCAATTCAATGGCTTGCAAGGTTAAGTCCTTAATTGACCGAGACATGACTTCTAATAATTTACTCACAGAAACTACCTCACATACACTCATATATTAACATGTCAATCCAATACCACACAGGACCACCATGGCTCACAACCCTTTGCCACTTACCCTAATATAAATCATTTATCACCCCAGTTGATTATCGTGTGACACTGTTATCAACAACTCAACAACATTGTGTGACAACACATGACACACCCTTTCATAAATATATTCCATTAGTCATGATTAAAATTGAAATTTCAAAATGATATCAATAACCCGTTGCATGTTTAAGCATACTATTCACTATCTAACTAGCCCACGTTGGCATCTATTAGCAACCAACTAATAATGAACCATCCTAGAGTGACAAATAATCATGACACACAAATAACAAGGTAGGCATAATCCAATTAGGTAGAATAGCTAGGTCCCAAACTAATTCAAAACAGTTCTACATATAAAATAATATATAGTAATTTAAAACAATATAACATTTGTAAAACTAAATTCAATATTGATGGGGACGGGTAATCCCGATCTTTCGGTGAGATGATGATACGTCGATTTGGGGGTGTTGATGGCACCGAATCAAGGGCTTCCTACCAACAAGTCGGGAGCTTCACAATCGCAATGCCAATCCACACAGATACAAGATCCAAACGATCAATTGTTCCTGCAAGAAATCGAGAACCCGCAAGAACAAAGTATGAAGCAATCTGAAAGTATGGTATTGAAAACCAAAAGAAACAAGTTGAGGTTCTGTTTCTCGGCTCGGGCGGTCTAGTCGACACACGCAAACACAAGGAGGGACGCACGGGGTCTACCAAACACAACAAAACCTAAGCGTAAAAGATAGGTAGTGGCCACATATATATAGGCGGCCAGGAGGTGTAGGGCAGCCAAAACAGCGGTGGCCACCAAAACCCTAAGATACATGGGCCATAGGCCCAAAAGGAAGGTGACGCAGCACCTGGAAACTCTGTCCCGTGATATTCTTCTGTGATTTCCCGTTGCTTCATGAAGAATTTGGAAGTGGGACCAGATCCATTGGAAATCTTATCTTCTAAGCTTTCAAACGGGTGGTCGTACGCTAAAAACGGAGTCCGGGAGCCCAAATTATGTCCGTTTGAAGTACTGCTGCTCCTGGATTGCCGAACCGGACTCGGAGACGAATTCCCGTGAGATTGTTCTGTGATTTCCTGTCGCTTCAGGATGATTTTGGAAGTGCGGCCAGATCCTTTGGAAAGGTGATCTCGATACCTTTCAAACAAGTGGTCGAACGTCGAAAACGGAGTTCGGATGTGGCCGTGGCGTCTGTTTGAAGTGCTGCTGCTCCTGGATGGCCGAACTGGAATCGGAGACGAATTGAGCTTGATGTTGGGCCTTCCTTGGCGCGTGGGCTGTACTTGGTGATGTCATTGACGTGCTGGTCCAGTAAAGGTGGGTGGAAAGGCCTTGCTTCCAGATTAAGCCCTCCAGGCGTCGTAGACGAGATAGCAGCCGAAACAGCGATGGTCGGGGACGAAGTAGTGGTCGTAGGGGAAGAAGAACCAGCGGTTGTATCCTTGGTTGGGATGTCCTCATCATCCTCCCCTTCTTGAATTGGAGTCGTCCTCGACTCCTTCTCATTCTCCTGCAAAAGGTTAGTGACAACAGGAGACAAAGCAACAGATATTGGCAATGGTTCTATACTATCCGTGTTATCTTGTGAGAGAACTTTTGTAGCCAACAATACTTTACCCTTCATCTTAAGATCAGGTTTTTGAGCAATTGGTGTAGTTGAATGGGTTGATTTATTAGCTACGCTTTTAATTCTACTCTCTTCTTGTTCTCTGTGAGCTCTCTTAACATCAATGTTTCTTAATTCTGTAGGGCTCATAGGTTTCAAAACAATTTTCTTTCCCTTATACAAGAAAGTATACTCATTGGTCCTACCATGATGTATATGACCATATCATAGATCCAAGGTCTACCCAATAAAAGAGAGCAAGCATCCATGGGTACAACATCGCAAACAACATTGTCATGATAAGAACCAATCGAGATAGGTACTTGAACAGTTTTAGTTACCTGAACCTTACCATTGGAATTAAGCCATTCAATTTCATACTATTGAGGAAGTGGATTTGTGGTCAAGCCAAGCTTCTCGACCATGTCGACACTAGCAAGATTGTTGCAGCTACCTCCATCAACATTGACATGCACAGCGCGCTCATTCACCACACATCTTGTCTGAAAGATAGTATGGTGTTGATTTTGTTCATCGCGGGCAGGCTGTGCGTTAAGTACACGTGTGACAACAAGAACCGGATACTTCTCGGATGTTGCAGAAGTGATAATCTCTTCTTCTGGCTCTGCAGTGTTAGTGGCAACAAGAGCATATTCATTTTCATCAATGTCACTAGCACTAGTGTACTCACCATTTTCTCTAATTATGAGAGCACGTTGATTAGGGCAGTCTCGCATCACGTGCCCCATTCCTTTGCATCGAAAGCATTGTGTCTCCCGCGTCCGACTGGTGGAGGCAACTGAGGAAGCGCTCTTGGCGGGTGCTTGAAGTGTGGCCGACTTGTTTGACTCCGGAATGCGTGATGGCGTCGAAATAGTAGGAACAGCGGGTGTAGGTACACGTCCAGGTATGGATGATGATGCCCTGGTGTGGATCTGAACCGACTTGGATGTGGAAGAGCCTCCAAGATTACCTCGCGTTGTTGATCGTCGTCCCTGCACTTCCCTTTCTGCTTTCAAAGCAAGATGGTACAAACGAGTGATAGAATTGTATTCTTTATAATCAAGTATATCCTGTATCTCTCGGTTAAGCCCACCCAAGAACCTAGCCATTTTTGCATCTTCACCCTCTTCTATCCCGCAGCGCAACATGCCAATTTGCAATTCCTGATAATATTCCTCAACCGTTTTATCACCTTGATTAAAGCGCTGCATTTTATTCAATAAATCATGAGCATAGTATGTAGGAACAAATCTAGCCCTCATGACACGCTTCAACCCATCCCAAGTTGTAGGTACATCACGGTTGGCTCTACAAAGTTCTTTCCACCAAATGGATGCAAACCCAGTAAATTCACTAGTGGCAAGATGAACCCTTTTACGCTCGTAAAAATCGTAGCATGAAAATTTTTGATCTACCGCCAACTCCCAATCTAGATAAGCATCAGGATTATAAGTACCATCAAAAGGAAGCATAGTAAATTTCATTTTTGCCATAGAATCATCACGTTCTTCCCTTTGATCATGTTGATTTCTAGCCATACCTTGCTGTTATTACGAGTCGACGATGATGTCGGCCGTTGTTCACATTGACCTCGTAGTCATCCTCGATTCGGCAGCAGAAGTTGTTCTCCTCTTGATCCACCCCATTTGAAGGAACAGAACAACCGGTGGAGCGCGCGTTGGCCCAAAGCATGACCAATGACACCATTGTTGGGGCAAGCACCTTGAAGAAGTTGTGCTAGCCGTGCTTGAAGCTCGATGAGAGGTGCCAATCGCGCTCAATCGCATCAAGAGTGTCACGAGTTCAGCATCTCGTGCTGATGGTGCATCCTCTCGAAATGAGTGACCCAACGCCGTTCTTTTGGCGTGAGGCGGTCCTCATGTTCACTCCCACTACCGACGTTGTTCCATGATTGCTTGGAATACTCGCCATAGTTAGTAGAAACAAAGAAACTTCACACAGATATGAAAGCTCCTATGAACTACTAGGTGGTATAAAGTGGCAAGCCTCACACACGCTCAAGCTTCTACCAAGTTCTTACAAGTCCTCGATGTGGCAAGCGATTGCAAATTCCGGAACCTGTGTGGTTAGAAGATGGTGGAGCTCGGACAGCAATAATATGTAGCAAAGGAGGAACTAGTACCATCGAACCCAAGTAAGTCGAAAAGTCGTTCAAAATCAAGATGCAGTCTTTGGTCCTAGGCTAGACCGTACTAGAAACGCGAGCCTAATCACCAACGATGCCACAGAGATGCAATGAGAACGTCCTCAACACAAAGCAAGCAGCTAGGGCTCCTCTTTTTTTCTTCTTTTTTTTTGAAATTTTTTTTTCTCTCTTTTTTTTTGTGGAGCCCTAAAACTGAAAAACAGACTCAAAAGGACTCCAACAATGCTCACCACACACACCTTTTTTTTACCAGGGGTATAAAGGTAATTAAAAGATACTCTCTCTCTCTCTCTGAACTTTGGTTGGGAAATGATCTAGTGCGGCTTTTGAAGATTGCACTTTCCTTTTTTTTCTCTGATTTGGTGTGCTCGGAGAGAAAATAGTCCACGAACAGTCGGGCGACCAGTTTTTTTTTGCGATCGGCGGCAATCAGCGACCGATTTTGCGATCGGCGGCGATCAGGCGACCGATTACGCGATGGCGAGCACTCGGCGACAGTTCAAGCGATGGGCGAGCACTGAGGCGACCGATGCGCGATGGGCGGCAGCTTGAAAGGGGGTACTCTCCTACTTTAGTGATCTCCGAAAACCACTCGGATTTGGAAACAGATCAGGGAAATTCGCGACCCAATCTAATCTCCCGCACCAGGCAGAAACAAACTCGTCTCCAATCTGATCTCCAACAACCACCGAGAGTCCTGATCTGAATGCAATCTGATCTACTAACAGAGACCAACTCCAATTCGGATGCAATTGTGACAAAACGTGACTCGAACTCGAAACTCTAAGGGAACTAGACTCTTAAACCAGCAAGCACACGACTATGCAACCGACGATTCAACAAACCAAGAATAAGTAGTAAAAGTTATGGCACAAATTGGCTTGGACAGAGGGACAAATCTTATTTTTGTGGGGCAATTTTCTGGACTCTAGGTAGAAAACGAAATTGAGGGAAGATCTCACCGAGCAACCTTGAGCTCTGATACCACTTGATGGGGACGGGTAATCCCGATCTTTCGGTGAGATGATGATACGTCGATTTGGGGGTGTTGATGGCACCGAATCAAGGGCTTCCTACCAACAAGTCGGGAGCTTCACAATCGCAATGCCAATCCACACAGATACAAGATCCAAACGATCAATTGTTCCTGCAAGAAATCGAGAACCCGCAAGAACAAAGTATGAAGCAATCTGAAAGTATGGTATTGAAAACCAAAAGAAACAAGTTGAGGTTCTGTTTCTCGGCTCGGGCGGTCTAGTTGACACGCGCAAACACGAGGAGGGACGCACGGGGTCTACCAAACACAACAAAACCTAAGCGTAAAAGATAGGTGGCGGCCACATATATATAGGTGGTCAGGAGGTGTAGGGCAGCCAAAACAGTGGTGGCCACCAAAACCCTAAGATACATGGGCCATAGGCCCAAAAGGAAGGTGACGCAGCACCTGGAAACTCTGTCCTGTGATATTCTTCTGTGATTTCCCGTTGCTTCATGATGAATTTGGAAGTGGGACCAGATCCATTGGAAATCTTATCTTCTAAGCTTTCAAACGGGTGGTCGTACGCTAAAAACGGAGTCCGGGAGCCCAAATTATGTCCGTTTGAAGTACTGCTGCTCCTGGATTGCCGAACCGGACTCGGAGACGAATTCCCGTGAGATTGTTCTGTGATTTCCTGTCGCTTTAGGATGATTTTGGAAGTGCGGACAGATCCTTTGGAAAGGTGATCTCGATACCTTTCAAACGAGTGGTCGAACGTCGAAAACGGAGTTTGGATGTGGCCGTGGCGTCTGTTTGAAGTGCTGCTGCTCCTGGATGGCCGAACTGGAATCGGAGACGAATTGAGCTTGATGTTGGGCCTTCCTTGGCGCGTGGGCTGTACTTGGTGGATGTCATTGACGTGCTGGTCCAGTAAAGGTGGGTGGAAAGGCCTTGCTTCCAGATTAAGCCCTCCAGGCGTCGTAGACGAGATAGCAAATTAAACAAATGACGGTGCGGGGACTAAGTAGTGGTCGAGGGGAAGAAGAACCAGCGGTTGTATCCTTGGTTGGGATGTCCTCATCAAATATGACCAAAGCATAACTTGCCTTGGAAAAGCTACTGTTCCTACTCTAGGACTTGATCTTGAGTCAATGCTTCACCCTTAAACGATCCAGGCACTTTGACATTTACGCGAATCGAGAGAAAATACCACATAAATACCAAACTAGAGAGAAAAAACTCCAAAAAAATAAAATAAAATTCACCAATAAATTAATCTCAATTTTGCAAATTTTTAAAAACTTGAATCGCCTCAATCAGAACTCGTATGAAGAACAGCGAGCTCTCAAAGATTCAAATTAAAAGAAAAAACAAAAAAGGAAAAACCAGAATTTCCTAATTTATTTTTCTTTTAAAAATTGATTTACGATGTCATGTTGATGTCAACAACCTATTTTTCCTAAATAAAAATAAATCTAAAAATTATCTCAGGGCTGACATGTGGGCCCGAGTCCATAAACCATGTCCATGGCCAGCTTGAGGCCCACAATGGACTCGGCTCATGGAGACAGTGCATCATCTGACACACTGGTGCACCCCCGTTTACATGATTGCTAATGTGGCACATTGAGTGAGTGCTAACACCTCCAAAGCCGGTTGACTGGATGCGGACATAGTGTTACGTGGCAACCACAAGGCGCCACCTCACGGCCACATCAACTCATTGGCTAGGGTTCAACCTGACAAGCTCCAGCGAGATTGGACAGTGGCGCTTCACCGGACCCAAAGATGATGAGCCCTATAGTGATTCCTTGGCTCCCTAGCGATGTAAGATGGCAGATCCAAAAGGCCTTGACTCAAGTAACCCAAATCCAACCTCGTTCCCAATGAAGATGCGACGATAGAGGAGATCCGAGCAGAAGAATGGCGGCGGAAGTCGACGAACTCCGATGAGCTATTTCGGCACAAGATTGTGATCTTGAGCTCCAAAAGCAAGGGCGTTAGCTCTGGCTTGGTATGGTGAACCTCTGGGACGACTTCCGGCTTTTATTGCGGTGTGGAACGGATGGTAGAGGAACCCAAAATAGATACGGTGATGATGTCTCAGCGGACACGACACCGGCAACGGCTTGGAGACGATGACATCCCAGCCATCCATGCGTCACACATCCAACAGCCAATAGCACACGGTTTTTAAGTGAGCCAAACAAGCTACATAGGGAAAAAGAAGGCCAGGCTGGCACGAAAGAATTTGGGCCTATGCCTCAGGGTTTCAACCCAAATATAAAACCCAAATTTTGAAGTATTTTTCAATAAAAACAATTCCTGTAATTCATTAATTCAAAATAAATAGCAATGATATTAGAAAAAATTCAAAAAATTCTAAAAAATATTTTTGAACTTTTAGAACATAAATAAATATTTTTTTGCCAGAGTTCATATAAATTTGCACATATTTTAATGTTATTTGGAAAAGGCTTAATTCAAAACTAGTATTTAAATTCCAAATAAATTCCTCAAATTTACAAAATTCACAAATAACAATATTAAATCAATATTAGCAAAATAGATAGCAAATCCCTAGGGATGGGCTATAATGGATCCCTAGGGATGGGCTATAATGGAACGAGAGTGACAAGGCGAAGCCTAAGGTGGTGGTAGTTTGGGGTTTTGAACAATTGGGTAGTGCCGGTGGTGATCATGAGTGGCAGTGGTGATGGTGATTCTATCATGGTGGAGACAGCACCACAGCAGTCAGAGAACACAAGCGAGTGCATAAAAATATGGGGCACAGTGTGGGGTGCTCATGTTCAAAGCAATTGGAACAAGGCTTAGCACATATGATGAACGGCAGCGACTAAACCAACTCGGCGGCAAGGAAGAAAATGGCCGATTCGTTCTACTAGGTGATCAGAAAACGAATTAACTTAGGGAAGCAAGGGAGGAAGAGAGGTAACACGACGTGACATGGTTAGATTTTAAAAAGGCTAATTACGAAACACACAGCAAAAATATGTGATTAAAGGAACAGGAGATATGGATTTAACGGAGAAAACTCTTCCAGGAAAAACCACTGGCACACTAAGGCAAATATCACTATATGAGGAGATATTTACAACGAGGCTATCTTTTCTTTACTCCTTATCTTGCTTGCATTGCGCCTATTCTATGGCTTACGTGTGCATATTTACAATGAAACATAAATTACTCTATATAAGAGTAAAAGTTTGAATTAGAGTGAAAAGCAAAACCAAAATGAATTCGAACCTAAACAACAGGCACGCGACCAGTTATCGGGCGCCACCAGTGCCAAGCCGCTAGGGCAGCGACAAATCGAGCGGTGGCAGTGCGCGGCATATATAGAGGACGCGTGAGAAGCGGCGGCGGTCCAGCGTCCCGACAGTTGGTAAAGAGACATGCAAGAAAGAGAACAGAGGTAGAAGGATGCTGCGTGAATGTACATAACACACCGAAAAGGTAGGCCGACTGCCATGTCATCGTCCACATTAATCACTAAGGAAGCCATGTCAGCTTGTCAGTGAAATTGACTAGTGGTGCAAAATGGTTTCAAATTTAAGGGCGTGGTTCAAATGATTGCAAATTTAAGGACGAGGGGTGGTACTAGGGATGCCGGGTATGCTTCGGCACTTTCAAATCGTCCACATTAATCACTAAGGAAGCCATGTCAGCTTGTCTGTGAAATTGACTAGTGGTGCAAATGGTTTCAAATTTAAGGGCGTGGTGCAAATGGTTGCAAATTTAAGGACGAGGGGCGGTACTAGGGACGCTGGTATGCTTCGGCACTTTCAAAAATTTTAAAAGTGCTGCATGATCATCTCTTCATTGTACCAAATTTGTTGATTGAATTAGTTTCAATTTTCGTAGTTTGGGATTCTTAAGATCTTAGAACTATTTGTATTGTACTTTTAGTAAATTTGAAATATATGTATTGGATTTATTGTAACACCCCGGCACCCCGTGCCCCGAATGTTACCCTCTCTAGCACCAACAATTCCAAATCGCTAAGAATAAATAGTAGCAAAACAAGTGAACAACTAGGAGGTTGTTGAACTTATTAAAAATTTCGGCAGCACCTCCCCTAAAACTAGGACATCCACTCAGCAGACAGAAAACATTTGCAGTTATATAATATCATTCTAGCAGGTCCTTAGTTAACCAATCACGCATCCAATAGAAATTAATAAACTCCACCATATAATTATTACAGGACAGGGACTCATTACGCATGACCGCAAACAACCTTTTACAAGAATTTTTCACGAGCTATTAAAAACAGGACTATACTTCAACATGAGGGAAATGTGATGATGCAAAACGTGATTGTACTACTACTCCCTTCCATGCATGCCGGTTTCAAGGTACCTGCAACAACACAACCAATAAGCATGAGTCGATGACTCAGCAAAGTACACGAGAGTAACAATTCCAATTCATCATAAGTAAACAAGAGCTTGACCATAACAGCAAGTAATACAAATGAAGCAACATCCGGATAATACACATTTATACCCATTTAAAACAATAACTTGACCATATCAAAAATTTCCGCAATCAAGTCATCAACTTGATAACAAACCCATTCGATAATAAACCCATTCAACGCCCACGAAGCATCACTGGACTCTAAATCACAATGTCTCCCGACTCAACCACCCCTTTTTTTTGCAATTCAAACTATTTTCATCAACCTTATTTGAGTTCATAACTCGGCTTCACTCCACGATATTCATACAACATAATTAGCAAGGCAATGAAATGCGTTAATTCATCAAATTCAATTCGATCTCCCTTTTTGGGTTGAGTCCGCGACTCAACCTTCCTTGACCATAATCACAACCCACAAGACATACTATTACCACAAAACTCATTATTAAAGATGCAATGCACATGAATGCTCTTCTCTATGCACGTACCGGTACTACCGAGTGCCCACCCGTTGGTGTGCACTCTCACATCCCTTCCATCCCGTGGAAGGTGCCTACTCTTACTGTCTCGCTCCCATTCACCTCGATGAATGAGACTACGAGGTAGGACTTTCGTGTTCACTACGTGTGAACACAGAGGCCCGTGATCGAATGGGTCGCCTCTTCTTTTAATGAATGCATAATGCAATTTTCATGAATGAAATGCAACCTTTCATTCAATGCCACCACTAACATACCATAACCACATACATAAACATAGCCAATTCTCACATTCATAAGCTGCCAATAATACTAGTCTAAGCCTGCAGCAGTAAGATAGAAATATAGAAACCTCATGCTGCCCACACACAACAATCTTGCATGTGAAATAAATCAATGAATAAGTAAAAACTTTACATAACCAAATAATCTAGCATTCCATCAACTAAAGAATCCAGTAGCACTTGGTATTTCAAGCATGCATGTTCATTTAATCCACATCGTGAAACACCTGGATAATCTTGCTAAGAATAGAGGATTTAGTTCTATCAAAAGATTCTTATTGCTTGCTCTTGTGTTTCCCGTATGACTTTTAGTAGTTACCTTTTCTTATTGCATGCTTTCTATTTGAGTAACCATAACCAGTATGGCAGAACCCATTTATATATATAGATTGAGTTGAGTGAATCAAGAATGCGTTGAGGATCAGAGTATAGCGACACCTTGATAATTATGGAATGATACTCAATCGACAGAGTAATCATGACGGGAAGAAATTTTGAATATCTCTATCCTTTATTAAACAAACATTGAATACATACACGGCTCCCTGAGTCTAAACTTCAAAAAATAACAGCAAGCATATCCTTAACCTAATGTCCAGACATCAAGATCAATCATCTGGATCTTGCAACCCTAATCAAATAATAAAGCAGAACACAAGAATGCATGCATAGCCTTGGCTCATCATTTAAGTGCATACAATCCTAGTTACTTTGAGCAGGAATTAAAATATTTGAACCATGAAAGCACAAAATCTAAAGCATGCAGCCATTGGCTTGAACCAAATAAACTAAGTATCATCTCAGGTACCAAACTACATAGAATTATTGCCATCAAAACAAGGTATAAATGAACATATAAGCGACTGTGCTAATACATATTTGAACACATAACAAGTTCATACTCACAAATCTCCAGTGCTGATAATCAAGCATACAAAGTAAAGATCCCTAAGCAACATTCATTCACCATGCACATAAATTCAAAATTTCATTAAACCTTATGCTCAAGATCCCACTAGAACCTCACCTCCACTTACCACACGAAGGGAGAGGAAGGAGGCCGAGAGCCACGCAATAATACATAGACTGCCCAGATGAGTTCATTTCAAGATATATTAACGGCCTTCATACTTGTATAACTTGGGATGAGGGAATTAAACCTTGGAAGCATTTCAACAAACACATGGCATGCAAGGAGAAATACCCAAGCTAGACTACCTCAAAGCACATCCATGGAGGAAGGAGGGAGGTGGGGGAGAGGTTGGAGGAGGCGCCGGCCGAGGAGTCGGTTGGCTGCTGCTTTCCGGCCGGCCGAGGCTGGCAGTCTTGGCGAATCTTTGCTCTGCCGTGCCAAGCCGGAAGGGAGGGTGCAGATCGCCAAGGAGGAGAGAGCCGCCGCCTGCTTGCCTCCCTCGCTGCACCGAGCCAGGAATAGGCGCCGACAGGGGAGGGGCGACGCCGGCCTGGGGGCGCAGGGGAGGAGCTCGGCCAGGACTGGGGCGCAGGGGAGGAGCGATGCCGGCCTGGGGGCGCGGGGGAGGAGGACGCTTGGAGCATCATGCTTCTTTGCTCGGCGAGGAGAAGCTGTGAAGCTCTTGCTTGCTTTCAGGAGGAGCACGGGGAGTCGGCTGGCAGCTAGGGAAAAAATCTCAGCCAAGGGATTTTCAGCCACAAAACAAGTGAGAGAGAGAGAGGTTTTGCACTATTACATTTATGATTTTACAAAACCACCGTACAAGGCTATAAAATTATACTTGTGAAATGTACACCCTCAACTAAAATTATCTAGTTCCGCCACTGATAAGAGCCAACAAAGTAAAATGCATAGGTGAGACAACACACAAATTTAGTAAGTCCATGCAATTTACTCGTATTGCAAGAGCATCTCCCACGCTCTACTAGAGACATTCATTCTAGCAATCCATGTACCAGATATGTATACGACAGGTATATGTTTGCTTCAATAACTGCTACGAAGCTTCATGAAGCTATGATGATGAGGGTTTTAGAATCCAGAAACCGGCCCCATAATTGGGCCGAGGGGGTGTCCCGTTTTTGCATACCGGCCGTTTTTGCATTTTAAATATTCTTTAAAATTTTGGTTATTGTAGTTTTAACGTTTGGAATATAGCAATGCCACTGTACAAGTTTATAAGATATATTTCTTTTTAACACATAGACCAAGAAAATATTAAGAATAACTAAACTACCCTTAATTATTATCACTAAGCAATGTATTCAACGCATGTATGTAGAGAATTTAAGGTAAAGATAGATATTTATTAATGGTACATAGGAACATTACATTAATTTTGTATTAGAATATGAAATGCATCTTATATTTATAGATAAGATCATTCAAAATAAATCTTACAAACCTACACAGAGGAAGTATATGCTAGATGTCTAGCCGGCCAGTTTTGATTTCTTTCTCAGTTTTGGGACGACGGAGGAAAGCTTAATTAATTCGTGTGTGCCTAGACTGGAACGAGTCTTCCCCGATGGATTACTGGAGTGAGGTTTGGTTGCTTCTACTCCATTAGTCTCAAATACTTATCGATTTGAACATAGGTACACTTAAATTTTTAAAATTTTGACTGTCAACATCTTTCTAAATGTTTAAATTAGATACATGAAAATTATATATAACTTTGTCTCGAAAAAAACTTTCATACTATTATAATTTTATTATGTTTTATAAATATATTATAATAGAAATTAGTGATGAAAACTGTGCTGTGAAGACCTTATCGATGTCTAAGATGATAACTACTTATGACCAGAGTATTTATAACTTTGTGTTTTGTGGGGGCCACTCCGAAGCAAATATACATTCTAGCGAGAGGTTTTGGTTGGTAGCTTTAGCCAATGTGGCGACCTTTCTCTTCTGAAGCTGCCTTTTCAGACTACTATGCACATTGGAGAATGCTTTAAGGGAAAACTGCTTCCAACTGCCCTAGTTTCATGATCTATCACTATCTTACAGGCAGTGCAGGAGATCAACTACTCGTCGGACGGCGTCACGGTGAAGACGGAAGATGGTTGGTTGTACGAGGCCGACTATGTCATGGTTTCTGTCAGCTTGGGCGTCCTGCAGAGCAATCTCATACAGTTCACGCCACAATTACCTGTCAGCTCCTGAGTCATGTTCCCTTTTCTTTTCAGAACTGACACTACTTTCTTCGTTCTTGAATTTGCTCTTTCCATGTTTAAATAGCACGCATGAATTACTTTTTTGTAATACTTCATCAGGATTGGAAGACCTTTACTATGTACCAAATGGACATGGCAGTGTACACGAAGATCTTCCTTAAGTTCCCAAGAAAATTCTGGCCTGATGGACCGGGGACGGAATTCTTCCTGTACGCGAGCAGCAGGAGGGGGTACTATCCAGTCTGGCAGGTAAAGACTGTGGTGGCAGTAATTCACTATCAGAATAAGTAATTTCAGATCAGATATACCTCAAGAATCTTCAGATAAGATATGCCATTGTTTTACCAGTTCAGAATTAACGTTCTTGTGGCTCATATAGATGACCTCGGATTGAGCAGCACTTGATCAAATATGTATACACAATCCAGAAAACATTATATATATTTGCAGAAACGAACACATTGCACATGCCAATTCATTAAGTCGTGCGCGTGTACTGTATTCAGCATCTTGAGAAGGAATACCCTGGGTCCAACATCCTTCTTGTCACCGTCACGGATGACGAGTCGAGGCGGATCGAGCAGCAGCCAGATGAACAGACAAAGGCAGAAACCATGGAGGTGCTGAGGAAGATGTTCCCTGGCAAGGACTTGCCGGATGCGACCGACATCCTCGTGCCACGGTGGTGGTCCAATAGGTTCTTCAAGGGCAGCTTCTCCAACTGGCCCATCGGCGTCAGCCGCGACGAATATGACCTTATCCGGGTAACGGTCCAAGCTCTAATCAGAAATTTCAAATTCAACATGAACAAATGGCTATCAAAAATATACTATCTTTATCTTTACCAATATATAAATACGAGTTGGTGGTGATCATTCTCTCTCCTACTCTCTCTAAGAAAAGCAGTGTGTCAATATATAGGCCATAGGTCATGACACGCTCCCTCCACCTTTTGCGAATAAAAAGGAAATTAATCACATCTCTCTCTTTCCGTTCACACCCCCTCCCCTCGGTCGAGTTATTCCCCTCTTCTTTCTCCCCATGGTAACTCAAGAGTGAAAATTTTATTTTTGTACACATATGGTATAATTTGATTATTTGATTCAATGCACAGCCAATTGACTAGTTAATAACACATATATCTTAAATGCAAGGGAAAATAAACAATATTCGGTACTTCATTTCTAATACATGCTCGGTTGCATTGGTTGTCCCAAATGTGCTTCTAAACTTCATGGCAACCTGATTATGTCCTGTTTCTAACTTGTGATTAAGGCTCCTGTTGGGAGGGTTTATTTTACTGGTGAGCATACGAGCGAACAATACAATGGCTATGTCCATGGAGCGTATCTTGCTGGTAAAAAGTTCTTTTCATGCTCTAGATTGTTAGGGTATTTTTCCTTTCCTTGGTATATATGAAGTCCTGATTCATATGTGATACTTGTTTCCAGGTATTGACTCTGCCGACATCTTAATCAACTGTGCCAAGAAAAAGATGTGCAAGTACCATGTCCATTGAAAGTTCGACTAAGTTAGATCCAAGGTAGCTATTACCATCATATCCTAACATTTGATTTCTCATCTCAATTTTCATATTTTCCCAATGTCTTAATAATGGTTTAACATTTTTCTGTGTTATAGATTCTACCCACTGCGTGAACAATTAAGACCTACTACCAGAAGTTGCACTCTATGGATTTGTTTTTTTTCCGATGCATCTTAATAATCCACGAAACATTCGATGTCATCTGTATTAATTATTGTCTGTAAAATGATTTGTTGAGCAATTCTTAATTTGTTCTTTCGGTGAGATAGCGGTGTAACATCCCTAATTTCGGTCTTTTATCTCAAATTAATTTAAATTAATTAATTTCAAAATTTGGATTTTCCTCGGTGTTATAATTAACCTGGCATCCATATCCTTCCGAAATTGGAATTCAATCCTTTATCGTCCGCAAAGTCAAAATTCCAAATTCCGGTCCTTATTCGAAATTTCATCGGAGTTCCAAAATGCTCTAAAAATCTCAAAATCCAATGAATTAGGTTCCAAATAATCTCTAGTATTTTTAGGAATTTTTCCAGGATTTTTAGATCATTTTTGTAATTTTATTCCTCGCGTTTTTGTCCCTCCATTTCTTCCAACCAATGAGAAAGCGACACATGACAGGTACTGTTCATCTTCCCCAAGAGTCCAGCACCTGTACAGAGATAGCACTTCTTGCAAGCACATCTTCAAACCTTCATATCTTTCAATATATTGCACCAAATCACATGGGAGCAAAAGCATCGCGACGACGTCGTAATGGAGAACAAGTTCCAAGCCGTTACCCATCTTTAATCCAAACAAATCGGGCGTAATTAATCGTTAATGATAATTTATTGCTCGGCCATTATCTCGGGCGTCTCTTCACCTCCCCGGACGTGCGGGTACTCAAAAGTTGCGTCTTGACGTTCTCTATCCCGTGCTCACCTTGCCCATTGGTTTAGTGTCATTTCCCTTTCCAACACTCGTGAAAACCCGACGCCCGGCGCACTCCAAAGACACTGGTGAGCCATCTTTTGCTCCGGTGAGTTTCTAAGCAAACCAACCGCGTCACCTTGTGTCCCTTGCTTCCGTGATCACAACCATTCAATCGGATTTGCTTTTCATTGCAGTTTGACCCCGAATTTCGAGTTTATTCGTCGTCGGTAGTCGCTCCGTTCATCGTCGATTTCTCCCGTTTGGGTAAGATTCAATTCAATTCCTTGCACCTATAGAGTCCCCTTGATGCAAGCTACCCCGTGCTTCTTTCGATTTCGAGAAATTTTGTTGTTTCGGGTGAATTTGGTCATCGTGCCATCGGCCCGATTTTGAACGTTGGATTTTCTTCACCGTTGCCACTGCCTTGGGTCTTCTCGCCGTCGGCCACCGTGCTCATGTGCTCCGTCGCCGAAGCCGCTTCGACACCGCCGCCGCCGCCCGCTGCCGCCGCCGTACCACCTCCATGGCTGCTCCTGCTGCGCCCTAAATGTCAGGCTTTGGCTGGCTTGTCAAGGCCACTGCGCCACCGACGCTTGTCCCTCCGGCGGCGAGCCCCCACCGGCCGGAGCTGCCTTTTTTTCCCTCAACCGGTGCTGCTCTCTGTTCTCTAGTTATTTCTCTGTACACTGTCATTTGGAGAAGAAAGCCAAGACTCAATGACCGGTGGACCCCGCGTGTAAGAGACAGAAAAATCAGAAATGGGAGAAAAAGAAAGATTCCAGAATATTCCTCGGTTTTTCAATTTTCAGGATTTTGTGAATTCAAACGCTCATATCTTTTCCGTCGTAACTCCAAATCGAATGATTCCAATTGCTAAATTTATCTAAATTCATCCTCTATCTGCCAGTATTTTTATTATAATTTTTAGTTTCTATTTAATTTATTTTATTCTTTTCGTGCACCGTTTTGCGCGTAGTCGAAGAAGTTGCCGTCGTCGCCGACGAAGGAGAAGATTTCAGTGCAGCGCATCGCATCTCGTCGATGAAGGCAAGTCTCCTTGACGCACGTTGATCCCATTGTTTGCAACTGTTTTATAAAAAGTTTACAACTTGCATGGCTATTTATATAAAATGATGATGTTAAAATATAGGATGTAGTTATACCCATTTTGAAATGACATCCTTGCTGTTTGATTACCATGCCGTTGTAACCTTAAGTTTCAATCATGAAATCATGTATCATGTGATTAACCTTGTTTAGTACGTTAGACTGTGCTTAGGATTAATGTTGATCAAAATGTCTATGGTGGGATAAATTCCAAAATGTTGTTGAAACGTGTTTTATCAAAACTGAAGCAAGGTTATTGCTGCTGTGATTGCAAAATAAAAATAAAATAAAAATGGTTTAGATTGGGGCGGAATGGTTTGTCGGGCGGGTGCGGATGGAGCACAGGTTCTGGTTTGTGAAAGCCGCCCTAATCAATTTAAAGACTGACGCTTATGACTGTTCATTCTAAGCATTACCGTGCAACCACATGTCAATATGGGCTTTAACCTGGCTGAATAATTTGTAGAAACCTAACTTAGACTCACCAGATGGTGGAATGTGGGTGCCGGATGGAGGCAAGTCGTATTTTCCCACACGGCGCAAGAGGGGGCTTCTATACTGGGCAGATGGAACCCTAATAGCGGTGAAACCTCAGTGGGTGAGTCGGGTTAGGTGTATACATTGTAAAGGCCTTGTCATGATCTCTCTGCCGGCATACCAAAGGAAGTGTGTTAATCGCGTGGTACTAAAGAGATGATCATGTCTTGTGGGTAAAGCTGTACACCTCTGCAGAGTTAAAACTATTCGAATAGCCATGCCTACGGTCAAAGGCAAAGCGAAGAATGCTTTCATACTGGTAGACTTGGTTTTGGTTTTGAAAAAAAATAACTGATGTTTTGTTTTGGGATTCGGGAGTGGATAGAACCCTCGGATGTTTATTTGGCGGATTAAGCCAATCAGGTAGATGGAACCTGTTTGGATCATGACGGATGGAGTCATGAGTTGGTTTACCTTAAACTTTAAAATGTGGCGGATAGAGCCTTTATACTAGTGATGGTGGATAGAATCTTCACTAGAATATTAAATATTTCAATTGTTAAAATAATTGTTTAAAATGTGCTTTGTGAAAATTATTATTAAGTATGGTTTGATGAAACTTGGCTTTATGCAAAAGAACCCTATTAAGCCTTTCCTTGGAAAGCCCTACATGTTGCATTTTCCCAGACTTGCGGAGTACGTTTATACTCACATGCTACACAAAATTTTGTCATCAGAGAATTACCAGGATGCAGTTGAAGACAATGAGTTCTATACCGAGGAGTTTGATGAAGATCGCCAGGATAACTAAGCGCGCGCTCCTAGTCGTCGCCTGTGGTGTCTTTTGGGTTTTACCTCTTTGTTATTTGTTTCCGCTGCTTTGAACTATGGTCATGTGACTAGGAGATGTAATAAATAGCCATGTGACTGGTACTTTATATTTATGCTATTACTTCGTTCTATTCTGGTTATGAATATCACTGCTTCACTTTGTGTACTAGCAACTGATCTGAGACTAGTACAGAAATACACAGGAGATTCTGGATAGTAAATCTGGGGTCTCACAAGCGGTTAGTAATCGTTGTTTCACGCTAGTTTTGCCTCTTCGTTGTTGACATATTGATGTTGCTTCTGCTGTAGTTAATGTGTTCTCTGTTATTTTGGGTAAACATGTACTTTCACCGATTTACCAAAACTTGTCGGTCTGGGATATATGCAGTGAAACTTTTAAAACTTTAGCTTATTAATATCTTCTTAAATATTTAGATTAGATGCCTGAAAATCATATGTATAGATTCGTCTCGAAATACACTTTTATAATATTATATTTTATTAGATTTTTTAAATGTATTATAATAAAAATTAATGATCGAAGTTGAGTTTTAGGGACAGTAGGTGTTTAAAATGATGACTATATGTCATCTGAGGGAGTAATATATTTGACGAATTTTTTTAAAATAATATTATTTTAATCCAAATTTACGAAAATAATATGTCAAAAGAAAAATGACAGAAGTATACACCTGTTGCCATTTCATTTGGCGACAGATAGCCTGTCGCCATTTGAAACAACGACTTACTCTCTGTCGCCAAATGAAATGGCGACAGAGAGCCTGTCGCCCTCTCTGTCGCCGTTTGAATTGGCGACACAGACCAATGGTCGCTCTGTTGCTAATTAAAATGGCGATAGAGAGAGCCTTTTTAAGCTGCACATGGCCTCTCTGTCGCCATTTCGCCCGAGCCAAAGAGAGCCGCCACCAGAGAGCTCGAGAAGAAAGGAGGGGAGAAGAAGAGAGGGAGGAGGCAGGGGGAAGAAGAGGAGGAAGAGAGGGAGAAGGCAGGGGGAGGAAGAGGAGGAAGAGAGGGAGGAGGAAGGGGAAAAAGGAGTGAAGAAATCTTCATTTGTTAGTAATAATTTTTGTGCTTGTATTTAGATTGTAAATGTACGATCTAGCGACCAGATTAAATAGAATAGTAATAGTTGATCGATTAGATGATTTAGGAACCAATTAGATTAGGTGTGTATAGTGGATCTGACACACGAGTCCACCCCCGTTTACATGATTGCTGACGTGGCACATTGAGTGAGTCCTAACACCTCCAGAGCCAGTTGTCCGGATGCTGACATAGTGTTACATGGCAACCACATGGTGCCACCTCACGGCCACATCAACTCATTGGCTAGGGTTCAACCTGACAAGCTCTAACGAGATTGGACGGCGGCGCTTCATTGGACCCGAAGATGATGATGAGCCTTACAGCGATTCCTCGGCTCCCTGGCGATCTAAGATGGTGGATCTGAAAGGCCTTGACTTAAGTAACCCGAATCCAACCTTATTCCCAATGAAGATGCGGCGATAGAGGAGATCCGAGCAGAAGAATGGCGGCGGAAGTCGACGAACTCTGATGAGCTATTCCGGCACAAGATTGTGGTCTTGAGCTCCAAAAGCAAGGGCGTAACTCTGGCTTGGTTTGGCAAACCTCAGGGATGACCTCCATCTTTTATTGCGATGTGGAACGGACGGTGGAGGAACTCAAAACAGATACGATGACAATGTCTCGTCTGACACAACACCGGTGGCGGCTTGGAGACGATGACATCCCAGCCATCCACGCGTCACACATCTAACAACCGATAGCACATGGTTTTTGAGCGAGCCAAACAAGCTACATAGGGAAAAAAGAAGGCTGAGCTGGAGCGAAAGAATTTGGGCCTAGGCCTCAGGGTTTCGACCCAAATATAAAACCCAAATTTTAAAGTATTTTTCAATAAAAACAATTCCTGTAATTCATTAATTCCAAATAAATAGCAAAGATATTATAAAAAATCCAAAAAATATTTTGAAACTTTTAGAACATAAATAAATATTTTTTGACCAAAGTTCATTTAAATTTGCACATATTTTAATGTTATTTGCAAAAGGATTAATTCAAAACTAGTATTTAAATTCCAAATAAATTCCCCAAATTTTTGAAAATTCACGAATAACAATATTAAATCAATATTAGCAAAAAAATTGGGATGTCACAGTTTTACATGTCGGTAGTGGGAAATAGATAGCGAATCCCTAGGGATGGGCTATAATGGAACAAGAGTGACAAGGCGAAACCTAAGGTGGTGGTTTGGGGTTTTGAACAATTGGGTGGTGCCGGTGGTGATCATGAGTGGCAGTGGTGGCGGCGATTCTATCATGTTGGCGACAGCACCACAGCGGTCAGAGAACACAAGCAAGTGCATAAAAATATGGGGCACAGTGAGAGGTGCTCATATTCGAAGCAATTGGAGCAAGGCTTAGAACATATGATGAATGGTGGCGACTAAACCAACTCGGCGGCAAGGAAGAAAATGGCCGATTCGTTCTACTAGGTGATCAGAAAACAAATTAACTTAGGGAAGCGAGGGAGGAAGAGAGGTAACACGAGGTGACATGGTTAGATTTTAAAAAGGCTAATTATGAAACACACAGCAAAAATATGTGATTAAAGGAACAAGAGATATGGATTTAATGGAGAAAACTCTTTCAGGAAAACCACTGACGACACACTAAGGCAAATATCACTATATGAGGAAGTATTTACAACGAGGCTATCTTTTCATTACTCTTTTTCTTGCTTGCATTGCACCTATTCTATGGATTACTTGTGCATATTTATAGTGAGACATAAATTACTCTATATAGGAGTAAAATTTTGAATTAGAGTGAAAAACGAAACCAAAACGAATTCAAACCTAAACAACAGGCACGCGATGCCTAGTCACGGTCAGTTCTTGGGCGCCACCAGTGCCAAGCCGCTAGGACAGCGACAAATCGAGTGGTGGCAGTGCGCGGCATAGAGGACGCGTGAGAAGCGGCGACGGTATTCACTAGATTACCTCTAATTATTATCACTAAGCAATGTATTCAACGCATGTATATACAGAATTTAAGGTAAAGATAGATATTTATTAATGGTACATAGGGAACATCACAATAATTTTGTATTAGAATATGAAATACATCTTATATTTATAAATAAGATCATTCAAAAATAAATCTTATAAACCTACACAGAGCAAGTATATGCTAGAAGTCTAGCCGGCCAGTTTTGATTTCTTTCTCAGTTTTGGGACCACGGCTATGATACATATCAATCACAAATACATATCAATTTAGATATAGGTGCACTCAACTTTTTAAAATTTTGGCTGTCAACATCTTTTTAAATATTTAAATTAGATACATGAAAATTATACGTAGATTTGTCTCGAAAAATACTTTCATAATATTATAATTTTATTAGGTTTTATAAATATATTATAATAGAAATTAGTGATAAAAACTGTGCTGTGAAGACCTTATCGATGTCAAAGACGAAACTATTTATGACCGGAGTATTTCTAACTTTGTATTTTGTGGGGCCACTCCGAAGCAAATATACATTGTAGCGAGAGGTTTTGGTTGGTAGCTTTAGCCAATGTGGCAACCTTTCTCTTCTGAAGCTGCCTTTTCAGACTAGTATGCATATTGGAGAATGCTTTAAGGAAAAACTGCTTCCAACTGCCCTAGTTTCATGATCTATCACTATCTTACAGGCAGTGCAGGAGATCAACTACTCGTCGGACGGCGTCACGGTGAAGACGGAAGATGGTTGGTTGTACGAGGCCGACTATGTCATGGTTTCTGTCAGCTTGGGCGTCCTGCAGAGCAATCTCATACAGTTCACGCCACAATTACCTGTCAGCTCCTGAGTCCTGTTCCCTTTTCTTTTCAGAACTGACACTACTTTCTTCGTTCTTGAATTTGCTCTTTCCTTGTTTAAATAGCACGCATGAATTACTTTTTTGTAATACTTCATCAGGATTGGAAGACCTTTACTATGTACCAAATGGACATGGCAGTGTACACGAAGATCTTCCTTAAGTTCCCAAGAAAATTCTGGCCTGATGGACCGGGGACGGAGTTCTTCCTGTACGCGAGCATCAGGAGGGGGTACTATCCAGTCTGGCAGGTAAAAACTGTGGTGGCTGTAATTCACTATCAGAATAAGTAATTTCAGATCAGATATAGCTCAAGAATCTTCAGATAAGATATGCCATTGTTTTACCAGTTCAGAATTAACGTTCTTGTGGCTTATATAGATGACTCGGATTGAGCAGCACTTGATCAAATATGTATACACAATCCAGAAAACATTATATATATTTGCAGAAACGAACACATTGCACATGCCAATTCATTAAGTCGTGCGCGTGTACTGTATTCAGCATCTTGAGAAGGAATACCCTGGGTCCAACATCATTCTTGTCACCGTCACGGATGACGAGTCGAGGCGGATCGAGCAGCAGCCAGATGAACAGACAAAGGCAGAAGCCATGGAGGTGCTGAGGAAGATGTTCCCTGGCAAGGACGTGCCGGATGCGACGGACATTCTTGTCCCAAGGTGGTGGTCGAAAAGGTTCTTCAAGGGCAGCTTCTCCAACTGGCCTATCGGCGTCAGCCGCGACGAATATGACCTTATCCGGGTAACGGTCCAAGCTCTCTAATCAGAAATTTCAAATTCAACATGAACAAATGGCTATAAAAACTATACTATCTTTATCTTTACTAATATATAAATATGAGTTGGTGGTGATCATCCTCTCTCCTACTCTCTCTAAGAAAAGCAGTGTGTCAATATATAGGCCACAGGCCATGACACATTGACACGCTCCCTCCACCTTTTGCGAATAAAAAGGAAATTAATCACATCTCTCTCTTTTTGTTCACACCCCCTGCCCTCGGTCGAGTTATTCCCCTCTTCTTTCTCCCCATGGTAACTCAAGAGTGATAATTTTTATTTTTGTACATATATGGCATAATTTGATTATTTGATTCAAAATGTATTTCCTTTGCAATGCACGGCCAATTGACTAGTTAATAACACATATATCTTAAATGCAAGGGAAAATAAACAATATTCGGTACTTCATTTCTAATACATGCTCGGTTGCATTGGTTGTCCCAAATGTGCTTCTAAACTTCATGGCAACCTGATTATGTACTGTTTCTAACTTGTGATTAAGGCTCCTGTTGGGAGGGTTTATTTTACTGGTGAGCATACGAGCGAACAATACAATGGCTATGTCCATGGAGCGTATCTTGCTGGTAAAAAGTTCTTTTCATGCTCTAGATTGTTAGGGTATTTTTCCTTTCCTTGCTACATATGAAGTCCTGATTCATATGTGATACTTGTTTCCAGGTATTGAATCTGCCGACATCTTAATCAACTGTGCCAAGAAAAAGATGTGCAAGTACCATGTCCATTGAAAGTACGACTAAGTTAGATCCAAGGTAGCTATTACGATCATATCCTAACATTTGATTTCTCATCTCAATTTTCATATTTTCCCAATGCCTTAATAATGGTTTAACATTTTTCTGTGTTATAGATTCTACCCACCGCGTGAACAATTAAGGCCTACTACCAGAAGTTGCACTCTATGGATTTGTTGAAGTTTTTTTCCGATGCATCTTAATAAGCCACAAAACATTCGATGTCGCAGCTATGGTGGCCAACTTCATCCTGCTCGTGGAGGTCTTCGTCCCCCAAGATTTCAAGGGCGTGGTCGTGATAAAGGCTACGTTCAGGGGAACATTCTGGATGCGGTTTTGGGCTCTATTGCAATCTGAGGACAACAGGGAGACCATTCGATTGGTTTGCAATACATTGGAGGTTGTGGCGTTGGACATTTTTTCCAAGAATGGATGGAGAAATAATTATAGAATTTGCTTTTAATTTTGCACTCACTTTGTCTCTATTATTCAATAATGATATGCGGATGTGATATTTGTAAGAACTCGGCTGTGTGCAATTGCAGAGGCCGGATTTTAATCCTTTATCTAAAAAATCTGTATTAATTATTGTATGTAAAATGATTTGTTGAGCAATTCTTAATTTGTTCTTTCGGTGAGACAGCGGTTAGTCATCGTTGTTTCACGCTAGTTTTTCCTCGTCGTTGTTGACATATTGATGCTACTTCTGCGGTAGTTAATGTGTTCTGTGTTATTTTGGGTAAACATGTACTTCCACCGATTTACCAAAACTTGTTGGTCTGAGATACAAGCAGTGAAACTTTTAAAACTTTAGCTTAATGATATCTTCTTAAATACTTAGATTAGATGCTTGAAAATCATATGTGTAGATTCATCTCAAAATGCACTTTTATAATATTCTAATTTTATTAGATTTTTTAAATATATTATAATAAAAATTAATGATCGAAATTGAGTTTTAGGGACAGTAGGTGTCTAAAACGATGACTATATGTCATCTGAGGGAGTAATAATTTGACGAATTTTTTTAATAATATTATTTTAATCTAAATTTATGAAAATAATATGTTAAAAAGAAAAATGACAGAGTATACACTGTCGCCATTTCATTTGGCGATGTCTGTCGCCAAATGAAATGGCGATTATATTTTTGTCGCCATTTGAAATGGCGACAGAGAGCTCTGTTGCCCTCTCTATCGCCATTTGAATTGGCGACAAAGACCAATCTGTCGCTCATGTCGCCAATTGAAATGGCGACAGAGAGAGCCTTTTAGCAACAAGACGTTCTCTCTATCGCCATTTCGCCCGAGCTAGAGAGAGCCGCCTCCAGAGAGCTCAAGAAGAAAGAAAGGGAGAAGAAGAAGAGAGGGAGGAGGTAGGGGGAAGAAGAGGAGGAAGAGAGGGAGGAGGCAAGGGGAGGAAGAGGAGGAAGAGAGGGAGGAGGAAGAGGGAGGAGGAAGGGGAAAAAGGAGTGAAGAAATCTTCGTTTGTCACTAATAATTTTTGTTCTTGTATTTAGATTGTAAATGTACGATCTAGCGACCAGATTAAATAAAATAGTAATAATTGATCGATTAGATGATTTAGGAACCAATTTAATTAGGCGTGTACAGTGGATCTGACACACGGGTCCACCCCGTTTACATGATTGATGACGTGGCACATTGAGTGAGTGCTAACACCTCCAAAGCCAGTTGACCGGATGCTGACATAGTGTTACATGGCAATCACATGGCGCCACATCAACTCATTGGCTAGGGTTCGACCTGACGAGCTCTAATGAGATTGCACGGTGGCGCTTCACCGGACCTGAAGATGATGATGAGCCCTACAGCGATTCCTCGGCTCCCTAGTGATGTAAGAAGGTAGACCCGAAAGGCCTTGACTCAAGTAACCCAAATCCAACCTTATTCCCAACGAAGATGCGGCGATAGAGGAAATCCGAGCAGAAGAATGGCGGCAGAAGTCGGGGAACTCTGATGAGCTATTCCGGCACAAGATTGCGGTCTTGAGCTCCAAAAGCAAGGGTGTTAACTTTGGCTTAGTATGGCAAACCTTAGGGACGACCTCCAGCTTTTATTGCGATGTGGAACAGACGGTGGAGGAACTCAAAACAGATACGGTGATGATGTCTTGTCTGACACGACACCGGTGGCGGCTTGGAGACGATGACATCCCAGCCATCCACGTGTCACACATCTAACAGCCGATATTACACAGTTTTTGAGCGAGCAAAACAAGCTGTATAGGGAAAAAAGAAGGCTGAGCTAGCGCAGAAGAATTTGGGCCTAGGCCTCAGGGTTTCAACCCAAATTTTAAAGTATTTTTCAATAAAAACAATTCCTGTAATTCATTAATTCCAAATAAATAGCAAAGATATTAGAAAAAATCCAAAAAAAATTCTAAAAAATATTTTGAAACTTTTAGAACATAAATAAATATTTTTTTGACCAAAGTTCGTATAAATTTGCACATATTTTAATGTTATTTGCAAAAGGCTTAATTCAAAACTAGTATTTAAATTCCAAATAAATGAGGTGATACAGAGTTATCTGGGAGATGAGCAATATAAGGAAATAGAAACTAAGCTGAGAACCAATACCAGAAGTTTCCCTCCTTATACCTTGAAGAATGAAATCTTGAGATACAAAGGCAGAATTTTCATGGGAAACGGTTTGGATCTAAGGGCGAAATTGATGGAATCTTTTCACATCTCGGCATTTGGTGGACATTCGGGTGAGAGAGCAACATACCGAAGAATCAATCTGTTATTTTACTGGCCATAGCTGAAAAGAATGATCTCCGAATTCATCAAGTCTTGTGCCATCTGTCAAAAGAATAAATCCGAGAATGTGCCTTATCCTGGGTTACTCCAACCACTGCCAATACTAGATATGGTGTGGACTCATGTTACAATGGATTTCGTGGAAGGATTGCTGAAGTCTGAAGGTAAAGATGTCGTATTGGTAGTTGTTGACAGGTTTACCAAGTATTCACACTTTATTGCAATGAGTCACCCATATTCTGTACAAGAGGTGTCTAAACTCTTCCTGGATAATGTGTACAAATTACGTGGGCTGCCAATAGTGATCATCACGGATAGAGAAAGTATTTTTACCAGCTCCTTGTGGAAAGAGTTATTCAATGCCTTGGGGGTGACAATTCGGTTTAGCAGTGTATATCACCCACAAACTAATGGACAAACGGAGAGAGTAAATCAATGCTTAGAAAATTATTTGCGTTGCATGGCCTTTGCAAATCCCAAGAAATGGAATGCCTGGCTGACACAAGCAGAATAGTGGTATAATACCTCCTTTCACACTTCTTTGAATACCACTCCTTTTCAAGCATTATATGGGATGCCACCCTGTTTTATCACTGAAAATGTTTTGTTTGAAAATACCACTGAAGAAGTTACTGGAAGAATCAGGGATTGGCAGACTGCTACTCAAGTCATTAAAGATAACCTGGAAAGAGCTAGTGCTCGGATGAAACATTTTGTTGATAATCATAGAATAGAAAGGAAATTTGATATTGAGGATATGGCTTATCTCAAAGTCCAACCTTAGAGACACAATGCTCTTGGATTGCATAAGAACCTTAAACTGCACTCTAAATTCTATGGCCCATTCCGCATTATAGAGAAGATTGGAAATGTTGCTTACAAGCTCTTACTACTTGATGGATGCATGATTCATCCAGTGTTCCATGTTAGTCAGTTAAAGAAACATATCGGGCCCAAAGCAATTCCTAGTAAAGAGTTGCCGCTGATTGACATTGAAGGAAACATTCAGGCAGAACCAGCTGCGATCCTGGAAAGAAGAATGATACCTCAGAATAATGTACCTGTGATCCAGTGGAAGATTTTATGGTCTAATTTACCGCCAGAGGCATCCACTTGGGAAGACGCCGATTTCATCTCTAAAGTGTTTCCACGCTTTAATCCTTGAGGACAAGGATTTCAACGGGGGAAGAATTGTCAGAGTAGTGAAGATAAACCGAAATGAAGGCGGAGTAAAGTGTTCAAATGATGAACGGCGTTGATTGTTTATCATCTTTCCTGTTAGTAAGATTGAGCAGCAGATTGATGTTACGAAGATCCAAGGGTCCACAATAGCTAATGAGGTTTACTGTTGATCCAAAGGCTATAAGCCAAAGTAGTAATTACAAAGTCTAGTAATTGTAATTGTCGGTAAAGAAGTCTGTCTTACTTTTCATGCGGTAAACTTGGGAACTTCGGCTATAAAAAGCCTGGCTATAACAGCATTAGATACAAATCATTCTATGAAGTTCCTTGAGCTCTAATTTTCCCCAGTTCATATCTATCCGTCATCTATCCATTTTGCCATTTTCTGTATGATTTTGTTCTTGATTGTTGCTTACGATTTGGAGGTTTGTGTCGGATCCTTCGGGGTTTGACACCTTGGCTCACGTTGTGGACTATGACACACGGTCACCTGGAGACGCCGAGTTCGTGTCTCGTACAGTTCGATTGGTAGAGGACGCGGTTTACGAGCTGCCACCGCCACAAAAATTTTGGATCTTTTCTTTGATTCTCTCATGTGGACGAAAGATGAGTATCGATGCCGCCCGCAGTGGACCGGCGGACACATAGGTGGCTGGCGCTGGGCCTTGTCGTCCACGCGGCAAACAAGAACTCTGGCATCCACGTCATCTGCAACACCGGCGACGGCTACACTCCCCCGCCGACGCTACTGAGCGTAGGGGTGGAAATCGAGCCAATCCTCGTTTTTTCGAGCTTTTTCCGAAATTGACATAGTTTGATTTAATATCATTTTATCTATAATTTGGATGTATTTTTAGAGTCGAGCCAATGAGCCAAGCCGAGCCGAGCCAGAGCAAAACCTAATGTCATTCAAAATTGACTTATTTCAATATTTAACCAATGAACGAGTGTAATTGGAGCAATTTTGAACCGAGCCAACGAGCCCCACCACCGAGCTTTTTTTCAACCCTAGCCGAGCGGTACGCCAACATCCATGACAACGACCACGACCGGCCAGTCCTGTGCACCCCGCCCGATGCCATCCGCGCTGAATATGTCTGCAACCAGCCGCTCCTCCTCAACAAAAACATTCAACTCAAAAACCTGGTGCTAATGATATGGTAATGGCGGATGGAAGGCAAGAGAGGCTTAATTTTTCTGGAATTGGAGAAGATGCTATATAGGTGGTGGCACTCAAGAATCTGATGGCTTTGCGAAGAAATTGGGAGTTGAAGTTTTAGGCAGTCAAAGCCAGAATATGGATTGGCTTGAAGAAAATGTAACACAGAAAGATGAACAATCGAAATCTGCTACTGATGCCGGACCTAATCAAATATTCAGGAGTGACAGAAAGGAACTATCATTAGCAGGTGTGAATCCAAGTAGAACTGATCAGCTCAAGGAGCATGAAGACACTGTATCATTGAGAAAGCTATGGAGAGGGCAAATATCAAGGATACACTTACAGGTAACTGTTTTGATAATTCACCTGACGATATTTTAGGGATGTGTTTGGTGGGTGGTATGGGGTTGAATGGGATAGGATGGTCCCGTACCAGTTGGTTCCATTGTTTTAGGTGAATGAAATGGTTCAGCATCTCTAAAGAATATTTCTCAAAGTTGTATCCCACTATTCAGGACGAAACGGTTCTAATCAAGCAACCAAACACATGGATGGCTTTTTTCTTGAACCATCTCATATATGTACCACTTGATACAAGCAACCAAACACATCCTAGATGATAAAACTGAAACCGTAGCATAGGCCATAGGTGTTTCCTTAGGTTCTAATGTAGCTGAGTGCCAAAGCACCTTAGCAGTTATTAGAACCTTGGAACAGGCTAGAGCAAATTTTGACAGAGTTCCAAATAAGGTAGTGGGAATCAATGTGGTCTTGATTCTAATGCTATCTTGGAGCTTCTTGATGATGAGAAAGATGACAACATTGCCCTGGAGGTGGCCTGTCTGACTCAGTTTCAGCAGATTTTACAGTGCAGAAAATAAAGAAAAAAAGGAGGTTCCTCTGATTTTTTTCAGGGTGCAACCTAGGGGGCAGAAAAAATGTCAAATTAAATCATGAAAGGTCTTCTATGGAATTGCAGGGTTCTGGGACTCCCTGAAAATACAAGGTTCCTGAGAGAGATTATCTGTGATAACAGGATTGATTTCATTGGTCTCCAATGGACAATGAAACAATCTGTTTCTAATTCCTGGTTAAATTCTTTGGGTCGGGGACAAGACATGGAATGGATCAGTTCTGCTCAAGATAAGGTGGTTTGTTGGTAGGGACTAGGAGAGATACCTTCGCTCTAGAAAATACTGATAAGGGGGAATATCACGTTGAAGTGCTGTTCTGTACAAAAAATACTGGATCCAAATGGAATCTTGTTGTGGTATATGGGGCTGCACAAGTAGAAGAGAAGCTTTCCTCACTGAACTAGCCCAAGTTTGTAAGGATCCAAATAGGGGTTAATTTCAATATTATTAGAAGAGAGGTGGAGAAAAAAAACACCTGGTGGGACTTATAGATGGAGTTTCCTTTGTAATGTTGTGATGGAACAATGTGGGCTTAGAGAACTAGAAATGAGTGGTAGGTTGTGATGGAAAAGATGAGTTACTAAGAGCAAGTTTTTATTGATTATTCCATATACTATTATGAGCAAGAACACATAAACCATGATCATTCGAAATGACATAAATAGCAACAGATTGCATAAAGGCAGCTTTATGTCATTCATATAACTAATCATTCTAGCATGGCAATATGGAGATAATGTATATGATTGCTCTTAGAGTATTGGGTTTGAATGAAGACTAGAATCTTCACCTCAATCACAAATGGACAAAACAATTGATTGAGCGAATAAGGCATTAAATCCTTACCACCTTAACATGCACAACAAGAATTGACAATGATATTCACTGTAATTAAGTCCTAACTGATGTTATAAGTTCAGAACAGCAATAGCATATGACAGTGACAGTCTAAGCACAAGCCAGCAAGTACCAGATCAGCATATAGCAATGAATTCAGCCGAAACAACAAGGCACTAATAATCCTTATTGCATAATCTAATGAACCAGCAGTAAGCAATAGCTCAATTAGATGATTGCCAAAAACAATTCAGAGCATAAAGCTAATCAAATCTATCAGGCTATTAGAACTTAGATAAAGTCACAGACAGTCAGTATGCAACTCAAATGCCCAGACTTTCAGACAGTGATCAAATTCAAGACTTCTAAGCATGTAAGTCTATCAATCTAAGGCCTTATTCAAAGAATAATTGTCACTATCATCAAAACCCTAGAATCATCACAGAGCAATACCTCTCCTCTAGCCAACAAGAATCAAGAAACAAGTGCAGTACCGAATAACTTACAATAGAGCAGCACTCGAAGCTGCTCAGAAGCACAGGCTTGGCACGATATAACTCACTGTCCCAGAAATCCAATTGCCGCTGCTTGTGCCGCGGTGAAGCCGGCCAGGATCCGGAGATACAGAGCCCTTTCGCACTTGGGACACACCAAGAACGGAGATGAGAATCAACCAAGTGTTGCGCAAGACCAAGCCAAAATCCACCAATGGCTCAGAGTGAACAATCAAAAATCGGCACACCCAAACACTGGACAGCCCTTGGCCCAACCGAAGATCGGCACTCAACCAAATAGGTGAGTGCAGATCACACTCCAGTGCATAAATAATCGACAGAAAAATTAGAACACTAGATCTGATTAGTCACCAATTCCAACTAGAACTAAGCCAAGAGATGGAAGAAAGGATTGGAGAGGAGAAATCTTTCCTGTGTGTTGAGAAGAAAGAGCCAAGCCCTCATAAAATAGAGGAGACCTGATCCTAGGTGCGTTCTGGAGTCTTCGGCTCCAACCGCCCAATGGCCGCCACAGCGATCACCCTTCTCCCAGGAGTTGTTGCACTCATCTTTCCAGCGCAAGACCCAATCGCCCCCTTCCCGTTTCCCTTTGCACCAGGAGTGCCTCTGGAGAACACGGAGGATGCTGCTGCGATGGATGAAGAGTAGTGCTGGCTGACTCCTAATTTTCCTGGGAAAACAGACAGCCTCCTCCAAAGTGTTTCCAGCAACCCTAATGGGCCTGGCAAGTCAGCCCAACTGAAAACCAGGCTGGCCCACACGGCTTCTCCATACACAAAAGAACATCAAGTTTCCTCAACAATCCCCACCAAAATTGATGTTCAAAGAATTGATCTTGTTATAGATACAGTGGTTTGACAGTGAGTACCTTTCAGGTTTGATCTCAATATCTAGTTACATGTATTCCAACTCTGCACAGACTATGGAGGACAAAAACCTTGATCCAAAGTCATGGTGTGAGAGACTTCATACAAGTAACATCCTGTACAAGGCAGCTTTTAGGTTTAGCTCGCGGGTTAGGACTTTCCGGTCATATCCTACTATATTTATTCATGAGATATCTTCTGGTAGTATACCCAAGCTTCCATTAATCGCGACCTCACGATTATACTTACATAGGTGAGTTCTCCAAGGAGTCCTGTAGGACAACTCCTATTGCCATACGGCATTGAACTCATTAAGAGCTTGTAGCTCAACCTGCCATACAGAAGAGCACTGCAGCTAATGGGACTCTTAGATGTGCTCTCTAGACCACACAGTTTGTTTTCCTAGAGCCTAGTTCACGGGATCTCCGCTCTTCTAGGATAGGTTACTACCGATGTGATCCTCTCAAATGGGTATGAGCCCCCATTCCCTTAGATGCTGCAAGAATGACCTTCCGCGCCATTTCCTTAGTGAAAGGATCGGCCAAGTTCCTTTTAGACTAGATGTATTCTACAATAATTACACCCGTCTCTCTGGCATGCCTTAGCGATTTTAATCGCCTCTTTATGTGTCTTGACGACTTTATATTATCCTTACTACTCTTCACCTTCACCAAAACGATTTGGTTATCGCAGTAGGTAAGAATAGCTGGAATTGGTTTTTCTAACACCGGTAGGTCAGAAAGGAGCTCTCTTATCCATTCTGCCTCTACAGCTGTTGAGTCAAGTGCTACGAACTCAGCCTCCATGGTGGATCGTGTAAGAATGGTCTATTTAGAAGATCTTCATGACACAGCCCCACCTGCTAGAGTGAAAACATAGCTACTCGTAGCCTTCATGTCATCCGAGTCACTGATCCAGTTAGAGCCACTGAATCCTTCTAGGACTCTAGGATGACCAGAATAGTGTATTTCCAAATTCATTGTTCCCTTTAAATATTTAATGACTCTCTCTAGTGCTATCCAATGATCATCTCTTGGGTTGGACGTATAACGACTCAACCTGCATACAGCATATGAGATGTCTGGCCTAGTTGCATTAGCTAAGTACATCAGGGAACCAATAATCTATGAATATCTTAGTTGGTCTTTACCTTGACCCAAATTCTTTTTCAGCTTAGTGTTTGGATCATAGGGTGTGGCAACTGGCTTGCAATCTACAAAGCCAAAGCGATTTAGCACTTTGTCCACATAATGGGATTGAGACAGTGTAATCCCATTCTCACCCTTTATAAGCTTGATGTTTAAGATTACATCAACTTCACCCAGATCTTTCATATCAAAGTTCTGAGAGAGGAATGACTTTGTTTGATTAATTACATCCATATTGGTCCCGAACAATAATATGTCATCTACGTATAAACATAGAACGACACCTTCAGTCCCTTTGAATCGATAGTACACACACTTGTCGGCTTCGTTTACACAAAAGCCGACAGAAATCATTGTGCTATCAAATTTTTCATGCCACTACTTGGGAGCTTGTTTTAGACCATATAAGGATTTGATTAATCGACACACTCTGTTTTCCTATCCTTTTACCACAAGTCCATTTGGCTGTTGCATATAAATCTCCTCATCCAGCTCTCCATTTAAGAAAGCGGTCTTTACATCCATTTGATGTACATGGAGTTTATATGAAGATGCCAGTGCCAAAAGCACTCGGATTGTGGGTAATCTGGCCACAGGAGAGTAAGTGTCAAAATAGTCTTCGCCCTCCTTTTGGGTAAAGCCTTTAGTCACCAAACGGGCCTTGTACTTTTCTATAGTACCGGCCTACGCTTTCTTTTAAAGATCCATTTGCAACCCACTAGCTTGCAACCGACTGGAAGATCTGATATCTTGCAGGTTCCATTGGAGATGATGGAATCCATCTCACTTTGGACTGCCTCCTTCCAGTACTCTGCATCTGGTGATGTATATGCCTCTAGAAGACTTCGTGGTTCATCATCCACAACATAGGTGACATAGTCATCGCCGAAGGACTTTTCAGTCCTTTGCCTATTACTCCTTCTCAACTCCAATTCTGAAGCCGTGTCATCTACGCTAGAAGGAATAGAGTGTTCATGAGAACCATTAGGTGTGCTATCTTCTTTTGCTCTCATAGAAAAGATATTCTCAAAGAATGTCACGTCACGGGACTCCATTACAGTATTTACTACAATGTCTGAAACCTCAGACTTGACCACTAGAAATCTATAAGCTGAGCTCTGTTGAGCATAACCAATAAAGACACAATCTACAGTCTTTGGACCGAGCTTCCTTTTCTTTGGTAAAGGCCAAACAGCCCCAAGTCCGAAGAAATGACAAGTTAGGTTTTCTCCCCTTCCATCCTTCATAAGGTGTAACCTCACGATTGCGAGGTGCAACCCTATTTAGGACATAATTAACTGTGAGAACAGCCTCACCCCACCATGAGTTAGCCATACCTGAACTTTGTAACAAAGTATTCACTAAGTCACAAATAGTTTGGTTCTTTCTTTCAGCTATTCCATTGGATTGAGGTGAATATGGTGGTGTAAACTCATGTATTATACCACTTTCTTCACAGTATTGAGAGAATTCCTTAGGAGTATATTCTTCTCCCCGGTCTGACCTTAATTTCTTTATTGTCTTTTCTAGTTGATTTTCAACTTCAGCCTTATAGATTTTAAAGTATTCTAGTGCTTCATCTTTGGTTTTAAGTAAATAGATGTAACAAAATCTAGTTACATCATCTATGAGAGTAAAGAAATATCTTTTGCCACCTTTAGTCATTATACCATTCATTTCACAAATATCAGAATGGATTAATTCAAGAGGTAAGGTGGTTCTGCCCTCAATCGTATGAAACAGTTTCCAAGGCTGTTTAGCTTGAACACACACCTCACATTTGTGATTTTTCTCATACTTATATTTAGGAATAATCTCCATCTTGCTCAAACGCTCAATGGCTTCATGATTAACATGACATAAACGAGAATGCCATAAATCAATATTATTATCCTGATATGAAGACTGAAATACATTTATATTATTATCAAGAGTAGAAATGCGGAACATGCCTCCGCAATCATAGTCTTTTCCTAAGAACAAGCCAAATTTGGTCAACACGACCTTATTGGACTCAAAGACTAACTTTATTCCTTATCGGCACAGCATTGACCCGCTCAACAGGTTGTGAGTCATAGTAGGTATATACAGTACGTCCTTAAGAACAAGCATCTTGCCTAAAGACAGCTCCAGACTTACTTGTCATATCCCACGCACTGTAACTGCTGCACCGTTCCCCATTAGAATGGTTCCACCTGCTACACCCTGAAAAGAGGAGAAACAAGTTTGATCAGTGCATATGTGTCTAGTAGCACCTGTATCGATCCACCAATCAGATGATGAATCAGCCATAAAGGCCAGAGGTACGTACCCACTAGTGGAAGTGCCTGCACCGGGATCTTCGATCTCTGCAACAACCACATGCACCTGGGCCTTGGCCGCCTTTTGTTGTTTAGGCGTTGGCCCCTTCCCTCTTCGGTTGCGGCACCGATTGGCTTTATGGCTCCAAGACGCCACAAACGCAAATGCATAATCTCTGTCTTCTTCTTTTTCATGATTTTAGTCAAACGAAACAGACATTGTTCGTAGGAGGTGACTTCTTGATCTTATTCATATTCTTGTTTTGGGTCTTGTGCTCGACAAGATTAGCCTGAGTGAAAGCCTTTATCTCTCCACAGCTATTTTTGGACTTCTCCTCGACATTAATAGCGGCAGCTAGTTCACCAACCGCTACCGCTTCTTCAATGTCGACAGTCGTGACGAAGTCACGCCAGAAGAAGGAAATTTAGCTAGATCATATTCACCGAAAACCCTCTCAGAAACACACTCAGATCGACCTAAGTCGCGTACGAGGAGCTGCAGTTCATGGATTTACTCCATGATGGATCTGCCTTCAACCATTTGGTAATTCAGGTATTTAGCCGCAATGAAGGACTCATTTCCATTATCGCTCTCGGCGTATTTCTCATTAAGCTCTATCCAAATCTTGCGTGCCTCCGTGAAGTTCATATATACGTCAAAAAGCCTATTTGACAGGATGGCTAAGATGCAGGCTAACGCCGAGGTGTTAGCCTTCTCCCAACTGGCCCTTTTGTGAAATCATGTGCTGAAAAATTAGCTTAGTAATGAAATTGGCATTGCAAAGTGGTTGCGATCATGGCATGTGTTGTGCATGTGCATGTGTTGTTCAAGATGATTGTTTCATATGCTGGTGATAGCATGATGATGGTTTTACTTGATGCAACGCGCTCATGTGAGTGGTTGCATGGATTGACTTTGAGTCAAGTCGTGGACTTGTGCTCGGATTTGTTTGATATGCTGGTGATAGCATGATGATGGTTTGCTTGATGCAACGCACTCATGTGAGTGGTTGCATGGATTAACTTTGACTCAAGTCATGGACTTGTGCTCGAATTTGTTTGTTTGTTTATTCATGTGCAGGTGTTGCTCGAGGGCAAACATGGTCGATGACGGGACCGGAACTAGGTTCATGGAGGAACTGAGGTTCAGGACTAGATTTAGGGAGGAATCGAGGTCTTGGTGGTCAAGGATGTCATGCGGGACGTTCGGGCTAGAGAACATGCACATGGAGACTAGTTAGTCACGTATTTACAGCATGTGGGCTGTACATACATGCAAGAGTTATTTTTGGCCATGTTGGGCCAGGTTGAGATGTATATGAACTCTTTCCATGTGGGAAGTGGAGTTGTATTCAATCTCTTTATATTTGCTCTGTATAAATAGGGGGAGGTGTCTCCTGTTTATGTAGAGAGCCAGGTTTTAGGGTTTGTACTCTTTTATTTTGGAGTATTGTATCCAGATAAATAAAATCCTTCTTGCAAATCTGAGCATCCTGTGCATCGCGACATGAAGAAGAAAATCCTTGCAACTAGAAGTTTTTAGCGCTTGATCTTTATTCTATTGCAGCGTAGTTGAAGCCAGCAAAGGAGTCAGACAACTAGAAGAATTTGAAGAGCTCTCAATACCTTAAGTTGTTTTTTAGTCCGGCGTAGATTGGAACATCGACTGAAGTTTTGTTCGTCGCAGCAGTCACAAAGTTCATCACGGAGTTCGGTTTCTTGCAAAGGTATCATCTTGCGAAGGTAATATCTCAAGATTCATAGATCTGATTGAATTGATTCTTTTTGGGTTAACTTCAAAATTGAACCTAGTTTCTACAGTTAACATTTCATATCAATCCAACGGTTGGATCCTTAGGAATTACTATTTTAGTGAATGTATATCCTTCTGTTCTTGCTTTGGTTCGGCGTCTGACAATTTTGTCATCTTGTGACGGTAATATCTCAAGATCCGTAGGTCCGATCGAATTGATTCTTTTTGGGTTAGCTTTGAAATTAAATCTAGTTTCTCCAGTTAAAATTTCATGTCAATCTAATAGTTAGATCTTTTGAAATTACTATTTTAGTGAACATATATCAGTCTACTCGCCCAAACTGCTCGTCTGGTCGCCCAACTGCTCGCCTGCTCGCCTGGTCACCCAGACTGCTCTACTGGTCTCCCGACTGGTCAACTGACTGCATAAACTAGTCTCCCGGCTGCGTCAACTGGTCTTCAAATAATTTGAGTTTAAATTGGGGTGTGTTAGAAAAACAAAGTCCAAAATTTTGATTTTAGCTTCCGCGCAATCATTCACCCCCCTCTGATTGGTACATTAGTATATTTCGATCCTACAAGTGGTATCAGTGCCTAGTTCTTTTTCTAATTAATCTTAACTGGTGATTAGAAACCATAGCGATGGATAGGTATTCGACAAAACCTTGTGTTTTCGGTGGTGTTGATTTTCAGTTTTGGAAAGCGAAGATGGAGGCATACATTCAAGCTCAGGGCTTTGCAATCTGGGAGAAGGTATACAAGCCATATCAAGTTCCTGAGAATGTTGAAGTCAATGACATCAATCGAGCACATGTTGAAGCAAATAGCAAAGCACGTAATTTGATCATCCAAGGATTGAGAAGAAGTGACTTCGATCGTGTGATCCATCTCAAATCTACATATGAAGTATGGAAATCTCTTTGTGATTATCATAAGGGTTCTAACACTGTCAAAGAGGTTCATCAGGATATATATAAGAAAGAATACATGCGATTTGAGATGAAGCCTGGTGAGTTACTAGATGATTCCTTTGCACGTTTCAATAAGATTCTTAGCAATTTACGTGATGTTGGGGTTTTCTTCGATGAAACTACTAATGCTAGACAATTGCTTGGTGCATTAGACATGTCTATTTGGGAGATGAAAGTTACATACATTAGAAAATCAACTGTCATGGGTGAACTTACTGTAGATGTTCTTTTCTCTAAATTAAAAACTCATGAATTGGATGTTCTTGTTAGGAAGAATAATCATAAATCAATTGCTTTGATCTCTCAATCTAACATGTCTCACGATAACACTTTTTCGTTAAGTTTTGTTTTGTGTTTCTTGTCTTCACTAACCAATGAACAGATTGAGGAATTTCCAAAAGAAGACTTGGCATTACTCTCTTCTCATTTTAATAAAACTTTGCAGAATGTGATAATGAAGAAGAGAGTTGGTGGTGGCCCTCTAAGATGCTATGAGTGTGGTGATCTTAACCACATTCGTTCAAATTATCCTAAACTTGCAGGTAAAGATCAAGGGATGAGACAGACAATGACAAAAGAAAAGAGAACAAGAAGTTCCTTCCAAGTGATAGAAAGAAGAAGAGCTTCATCAACCGCAAAGTTATTCACCGAGTTCTTTCCGCTCTTGAACAAGTAAATTTGAGCGATGTGGATTCGGAGAGCAGTGAAGATGACATAACAACTCCAAGCAAGTATGAATTGACAGGGTTGTGTCTCATGGCTAAAAGCGATGAAAGCTTCACCGAGGACGATCACGACAGTGACTTCAATGAGGTAGAACCTTCTTACGATGAATTATCTATTACTGTTGCTCGTCTTGGTAAGTTGCTTGATAAACGCGACAAAAAAATTAAGAAACATGATGTTGTTGTGGAATCTTTGAATGCTGAAATTGCTAGACTTAGATATTTGATTCCTGATGATGATGCTTTTAAATCATATGACTTGATTTATAATGAGCTTACTTTGCTTAGGAAAGAACATGTTACTTTATTAGAGCAAGTCAATGCTGAAAAGAAGGAAAATGAGAAACATGTTAAAAATGCTAGCTGCTCAACCATTGATTTGCACGATTCAATTTCTTGTTCGAAATGCTCCATACTAGAATTAAAGTTGCATGATGCAAATGCTAGGGTTTCTCAAATGACAGATGCTCTGTTCACCCATGAGGTTTTTTCATGCTCAACTTGTCGCAAGCAAAAAGAAAAAGTGGACGTTCCCTGTAATAATTATTTAACTTTTTCTCGAAAGGTTGATTACTTGGAAAAATCTTTAGAATGTTTCACTTAAGGAAAGAAAAACCTAAACATGATTTTGGATCAATCAAAAGTTAGCACTTATCACAAAGGTTTAGGTTTTGATTCTTATGCTCATCACAAATCACATGCTCCCACTGTTGTTAAAGCACTTGAAAGTAGAAATTTTGAAATTGTCAACGAGCCTAAGAAAACTATTTTTAAGTCTGCTGGTGTTTTATCTTCTACTGTGATGAATGCAAATGTTGCTTCTACTGTTAAAGCTAAACATCATGTTAAGTACAATTGCACTCATTGTGGTAGAGATGGACATTTAGTAAATTTTCGCTTTAGGTTAGCCAAACAACGAAAGCAAGAAAAGGCTAAGGCTAGGTCTAATTTCAGACAGGCACGCTTTACTCCTCATTATGTGCCTAGGGTGATGCAAACACCTTTTGTTTCTAGAAACACGAGAAAGGGCAAATATGAATTTGTGTACAAGCATACTCGTGTTGTGCCTACTCGTCGTATGTCTCAGTACTGGATTCCTAAATGCTTTATTTCTAACCCCAGTACCGAGGTCTCGACATCTTCTAATGCTTTGTAGGTTTTTCAGATACGGGTTGGAGAACAGAAACTTAGTGGATCTTGGTCTTTTGCAAGATGGGATCAAGACTTGGATGGTTCTCTCCCTTGAGATGGCCTTCAAGAGGCATGTGCGATAATTCTTCACCTACATTGTGAGTTATTTTATACACTCATGTCTTTTACATTCACAGATATCTAATTCTGGTATGAGATGAGATGTTTGTTCATATGCTCATTTGTATCCCCTGGCACGTTCAAAAATGTTATATCTTATATCATGCCTTTTCATGCTTAGAAGTTATTTATCATGTTTCATGCTTATACTTAATTGAACATACCATGATAACTCAAGCACATGTATATCATCACCTCTCTTTTGATTTCATTGGTTATTCGTTTGAGGGGGAGTTAATGGATTTTATTGAAAATTTCTTTCGTTTGCTTTTTGGGAGGATTGTTCTTTCAGACCTTTGTTTATAAAATTGATCCCATCAGGTGACAATTTTGAAGAAGGTTTTTAAGATGGTTATTTTTTAGGGGGAGTTTTTGAAAACTTTGTAATATTTTGTAACTTTCTTTTTATTTTGTGTGTTTCTTAAATGAAAAACAAAAAAAATGGAAAACAATGAAAAAGTAATGAGCATTGTATTTCATACACATATGTCATTTGAAACCATGTTTATGTTACAAGGTCTTTGCAACTTCATGTTTATGCATATATGGTGTAGTTCATGACATGACTATTTAAATGGAATGATAACTTGAATTAAATCTTGTCATGGTTGAACTTTCTTGGCTATCTTGATCCTGTTCAAAAAGTGCTAAATATGAAATTTATCAAAATTACGTGCTAAAGCTCAAAGAGTGATTGTTGATAAATGCAAGATCAAGGTTATGTGCTATCGCACTTCTTCTTTACGAGACTGTTTATTATTGCACTTTGATATGAACTTGGAAGAGATTATGTATGACCGAAACCATGAAACCTTAAGCTTGTGATTGCTTGGCATGGTTGAAAAGTAAGGCTGATGGTGCATGTAATTCCTTGCAATTGTTATTATTGCAATCAATCAATAAATTAGTTTTTCTTTACAAAAAGGTATCAATGTTTTGCACAAAAATTTCAAGTTTTGAGGTAGTTGAGAAAGGGAGATCATGCCATGCAAAAAATCATTAATAGTACTTGATTTCTAGTTATGCTTACTCTACATTGTGTCATGGCCTCAAATTCGAAATCAACTCCCGACTTCAACGAATATCCTAATCTGCTACTTAGAAGAAATTCCAAACTCAGCAGAGTTTTAGAGCTAGAAATATTAGTGTGCAGCTACGATTTTCGTCAAATGCGAATTTAAAACATAGCATCAAAATTTAACCCATGCTGAAATTTTGGGGGCTTAGCCATTGCTTACTAGTGGGGTCATGGGGGGGCTCAACTTACTAAAGCATTTGAGGGCAGCAAGAACCAGGCCACATATTTTTTTTTCCTCCTGCTTTTCCCCAACCGAGCACCCACCTCCAGCCTTTTTTTTCTTCTCCAACCAGCCGCACCTTCCCCCTTCTTCTTTTGTTCTCCCCCAAGCCCACACTCATTCCAGCACTTCTCCCTGGCCAAAGATCTTCTCCAGCCTCCTCCTTGGCGCCTCCTCCAGCAAGCACTCCTCCTGGTGGCGCCTCCCTTCCCTCCCCCAAGCAGCAACTCCCTCCTCCTCCAAGTGCAGCTCCTCCTCTCCCACCTCCACTCCCTTGAGGTGAGGCTCTCCCTAGGGTTAGGGTTTGGTGTTTCCTGGTTTTGGGGGTAGCAATGGTGGAGTTGGGGGCTATGGTGAGTGGAGATTTGGGATTTGGGTGGGGAATAACCAATCTAGGGTTTGGAGCAAAGTCTGAATTTTCGAGCAGATTTCGTAGCTACTGTTTCGGGTTGATTTGAGCAAGTTCCGAGCATTTCCTACTAGGTTGGCTGTAGAGAAAGTTGTGGGTAATGAAATTATCTTTCATCTCCAACTGGAATCACTCAATTTCATTAACCCAGCTGAAAGTTATGGTAATTTTAGTGCTTGCTGCTCTGAAAATACTGAAGATTTCGGGTAGAAACTTGAGCTGTGAATAAAAATTAGTTAGAGGCCGAATTAGAAATTAATTTTTCCTGTGAAGTTTTAGGAAATTTCATGTAGATTATAAAAAATATCATCCTTTACTCAATTCCATTAAGTATAGCCATTTATATGATGAAATTTGTGCATGCTGTTCTGAAACATTGAAATTTCTGAAACTCTGAAACTGTTCTCTGTTCCTGGCCGAACTGGGAATTCTCTGAGCAGAATCTGGGTGATTGGCCAAATCTAGGTTGTAGGCCTATGTCTTGTGGTCGTTTCGAGTATAAGTTTGCTCAATTTGATCAAACGGTTCAAAAGTTATGGCCATTTATATCAACGCTGTTCTGAAATCAGTTTGTGCTGAAAATTTCAGACTTTGGGACTAAAGTTCAGAGTTTAATTGCAAGCTTTACTTTTGTAATCTGAATGTTTTGATGCATGGTAGAGTTAGATCACCCTCTTGTGGTCTTTTCGAGTCCATGAAGTCAATTTTTGGATTAGCCAAATAAAAGTTATGCTTGTTTAGAGGAATATGCTTGTTATTTTCAGATTTTGCTATAGAATAGAAGTGGAGTTTAGCAATTGTGTTTTCAGTTTTAAATTGAGTGAATGTTTGCACTTTTGGAGCTAGCTTGGGTGATGCATTTGGTATTTTCATCTCATATGCATTGCATGCATCTCATTTTCTTTTCCATACATTGTGATCGTGTAGAGAACGAACCCGCAGTGGTTAACGCGGCGAAGACCGAGGGGGTTACCGGTGAGACGATTGTCATTGAGAACCCGGCAGAAGTTCAAGGCAAGCACCTAAGCATTTTTCAACCTTATATATAATTGTATTTTTGCGAATAAACTGCTTATTGGATGATTACGTCTTGCATTAGGAATTGAACTGTGGGATAGGGCTAGATCCTAATTGTTGCATATACACTCATTGATAATTGTCAAACACCTCCCTTGGAGCTAGTATATGGGTATTATATTGTGTCCACGCTTAGTATGCTTAGAGGTCGGGTATGGGCCAAGTGGTGGACGGCTCCATCACTTGAGATTTATTACTTCACGCTATTGGGTTGTAAATGGAAATGGTTATGTTTGAAATATAAAATTGAGACCGGGCGAGAGGGTTGGATCATTTGAGTGTGTAGACTCAAATGTTGTAGTCTCGCCTGTGTTGGTTAAGGTCCGATCCGTTATTTGCCATGTTGATCGAGCACACTTTGTTGATCGTGATGCCCGATATAATGGTACGGTAAGCCACCCTTTCATGGCATACTACTCGATGGGTCATGCCCTCATGCGATTGGACGTGGTTGAGGGCGAGGCCTAGGTCTACTCTTGAGGGCTAAGCGAGGCTTGAGCCGCCGAGGTAGGTTGCTAGGTGCTCGGGCCGCATGAGGATGGTTCAACGAGTAGATATGGATGGGAGGAGGGTTGACATGAGGTTCCTTGTGGCACATGTCGTATGCGATTGATGATCCTCGCAGGTGAATAAGCGATTCAATTGCCGCTCTCTGATATGAGCACGCTTGTATCATCCGACACTTCAACGTAGTAATAACTTAAATTGAAACTAGTTGGTATATTTGATGTTGATGCTTGTTTCATGTGATTATTACTCTTTTAATGCTTAAATTCAGATTTTACTCTAGTAGTAGGTGCTGTCCATAAATGCTATAAAACTTGTAAATTGAGTAGTTGAATGTGATTATGCAACAAAGTTGCTTTTATGCACTTTTACCTTAAGCTTATTCCTTGCTACATCCAAATGCATATTCTTTGGAGTCGGTCATATATGGACCACTGTAAGTCTTGCAGTAGTACCTTCTCAGACTCATGCTTCGCTTTGTGGTTTTCAGTGAGGACACCTACGGTGTGAGTTCTCGCTTGTTTTGCTTCTCGGTGGTCCAAGGGACACCGAATAGCAGCTAGGCTCGACATTAGAAACGCCGGAAGTGTTCAGGGTGACACTTCCTGAGATGTCTTACTTTTGGTTTAATATGTTGGTTGTATGTCATTTTGTTGTATAGTTAGCTCCCAAATCTATGTCATGGCTATGTTTAATTACTTGTCTATTTACGTCGTTGAACCTTGTTGTATTCTCGTGCTTAACTCATGTTTAGTGTTGCTTCTAGCTATGTTGATCCTTATGCTTGTGGTTGTGGTTGTGATATAATTGTTTAGACAATTGTTTCTTCTGTCTCACGAGTGGATGTCCATACTTCTAGCGCGCCATGCCAAATTTCAACTTTTATCTTGCTGTCTAGTCATGTTTTTATATACTTCTAGTATGCTAGATGAGTTGTTTAGTTGGGTGGTTATCTAGTTTGTCTTTATGCTTGAGTTGGTGTTGTTTTTATGCTTCGCTATGCGTGTCTGACAGAAGTTTTGGGTTCGTTGCCCCTTTATGCAAATTGGATTGATATGGCAATGGAAACCGGTATGGGCGATCTCGGCGAAGCTTGGTCGCATACACGGGGAATACCGGATTGTTGTCGAGTTATTCAATGGGATCTTTGTTGTCCTAATTGGGCTTGGGCGTTAGCACCGTGAGCACCATCGGTGATCCGCTGTTAGCCTCCAAACCGGCGCGCGCCGCATTCAATAACCTGAGGACGGTCTGGACGGCTCCTCACACATTGTTTATGTGTAGATTTGAGGGTGCAAGTATTTTTGATAGCATGGCTTGGTGATGAAATTGGTACATTTTTGGATGACCTATAATGCTCAATACATAAAAAAACTAAAAATAAACAAAAAGATTTTGTTCTCTCTTTTGTATTCTTGATGAATTCATTGTCAAAGGGGGAGAATTTTGGACACATATTGCACATTCACACACATTTTTCTTCTTTCATTTCTCTTCTTTATAGGGGGAGATTTTTCACTTTGCGTTTTGTTTTAAAATAAAATTTCTTTAAAATTTTCTTGTGAGGTGAATGCCAATGTTCAGTTCTAAATGGTGTTGCCAATGTTTTCATCAAGGGGGAGATTGTGAAATCATGTGCTGAAAAATTGGCTTAGTAATGAAATTGGTATTGCAAAGTGGTTGCGATCATGTCATGTGTTGTGCATGTGCATGTGTTGTTCAAGATGATTGTTTCATATGCTGGTGATAGCATGATGATGGTTTTGCTTGATGTAACACGCTCGTATGAGTGGTTGCATGGATTGACTTTGAGTCAAGTCGTGGATTGTGCTCGGATTTGTTTAATATGCTGGTGATAGCATGATGATATAGTTTGCTTGACGCAACGCACTCGTGTGAGTGGCTGCATGGATTGACTTTGAGTCAAGTCATGGACTTGTACTCGGATTTGTTTGTTTGTTTATTCATGTGCAGGTGTTGCTCGAGAGCAAACATGGTCGATGACGGGACCGGAACTATGTTCATGGAGGAACTGAGGTTCGGGACTAGATTCAGAGAGGAATCGAGGTCTTGGTGGTCAAGGATGTCATGCGGACGCTCGGCTAGAGAACATACACATAGAGGCCGGTTAGTCACGATTTACAAAGATGTGCTACTGTACATGCGCAGTAAGAGTTGTTTTTGGCCATGTTGGGCCAAAGTTGAGATGTATATGAACTCTTTCCATGTGAGAAGTGGAGTTGTATTCAATCTCTTTATGTTTGCTATGTATAAATAGGGGAGGTGTCTCCTGCTTATGTAGAGAGCTGTGTTTTAGGGTTTGTACTCCTTTATTTTGGAGCATCAGATTCAGATAAATAAAATCCTTCTTACAACTGAGCATCCCGTGCATCACAAGATGAAGAAGAAAATCCTTGCAACTAGAAGTTTTTAGCGCTTGATCTTTATTCTATTGCAGCAGAGTTGAAGCCAAAGAAGGAGTCGTGCAACTAGAAGAATTTGAAGAGCTCTCAACACCTTAAGTTATTGGAGCATCGACTGAAGTTTTGTCCGTCGCAGCAGTCACGAAGTTCATCACGGAGTTCGGTTTCTTGCAAAGGTATTATCTGGCGAAGGTAATTTCTCAAGATCTATAGATCCGGTCGAATTGATTTATTTTGGGTTTACTTTAGAATTGAACCTAGTTTCTACAGTTAAGATTTCATATCAGTCCAATGGTTGGATCTTTAGGAATTACTATTTTATTGAATGTATATCCTTCCGTTCTTGCTTTGGTCCGGCGTCTGATGATTCAGTCATCTTGCAAAGGTAATATCTCAAGATCCGTAGGTCCGATCGAGATGATTCTTTTTGCGTTAGCTTCAAAATTGAATCTAGTTTCTATAGTTAAAATTTCATAGTAGTTTAATGGTTGGATCTTTAGAAATTACTATTTTAGTAAATATTTATTAGTCTGCTGCTCCTAAATCGCCGCTTTGTCGCCTTACCGCCGCTCGTCGCCCAAACTACTCTCTTGGGTCGCCTAACTACTCTCTTGGTCATCCAATCGCTTACTAGTCGCTCGATCGCTCTTCCGTCGCCAGACTACTTCTTCGTCTCCTAATCGTCTATTGATCACAGAAAGCGGGTCTCCCTACCGCGTGAATCGGTCTTGAAACAATTTGAGTTTAAATTGGGGTGTGTTAGAAAAAACAAAGCCCAAAAATTTGATTTTAACTTCCGCGCAATCATTCACCCCCCTCTGCTTGCTACATTAGTATATTTCGACCCTACACCTTTTCGCTGTCATGCGATCAATTTCTGCCTCGTCGGTCACATCATACCCTGGAAGGGGTGGCATCTCTTTCGCTAATGGCCCAGAATAGTCCGAGCTCAATTAGCCAGAGCTTCACCCTAGCCTGCCAGCGTTTGAAGCTGGCCCCATAAAAACTTCAGGCTTAATTGCGTCTGAGGACACATATGCCATTGATATACGAATTGGATTTCTGGATTGATGGAAAGGATGAGTTACTAAGACCAAGTTTTTATTGATTATTCCATATACTATTATGAGCAAGAACACATAAACCATGATAATTCGAATTGACATAAATAGCAACAGATTGCATAAAGGCAGCTTTATGTCATTCATATAACTAATCATGTCTAGCATTGCTCTCAGAGTATTGGGTTTGAATGAAGATTAGAATCTTCACCTCAATCACAAATGGGCAAAACAAATGATTGAGTGAATAAGGCCTTAAATCCTTATCTCCTTAACATGTGCAATAAGAATTGACAATGATATTCATCGTTATTAAGTCCTAATCGATGTTATAAGTTCGTAATAAAGAATAGCATATGATAGTGACAGCCTAAGCACAAGCCGAAGTACCAGATCGACATATAGCAATGAATTCAAATTAAACAACAAGGCACTAATAATCCTTTTGCATAATCTAATGAACCAGAAGAAGCAATAGCTCAATTAGATGATTGCCAAAACAATTCGAGCATAAAGCTAATCAAATCTATCAAAGGCTATTAGAACTTAGATAAAGTCACAGACAACAAGATGCAACTCAAATGCCCGACTTTCGGATAATGATCAAATTCAAGACTTCTAAGCATGTAAGTATATCAATCTATATCGTTTGGGGCCGCAACCCTTGGCCCACCAAGAAATCCGGTCAACCGCCCCCTAGCTCTAAGGCCTCGATCAAAGACTGGATCACTGGCCACTTGACCAAGAGTGCTTCGACCAAGCTCGAGGCCGCCGACCTAGGGCGCAGAACTCGAAGTTCGGGGTCCCCATGAGCCGGAGTTTCTGTCGATCCAAGGTCGATAAGCTGCCCTTGATCCCGGACACGCCATCACTTGGCGCTTTTAAACGTGATTATGGAGTAATGCAGCACGCACGGCGGGATCGGCGGTTACCACCGCTATCAATGTGCATGAAGGCCACGATCCAAGAATTACTCCCTAACGCTGCAAGAAGAATGTGTATAAGATCGAGCTTTGTAAACACTTAGCGGCATTTACGTAACAACCCGACACACACACTCGAAGTTCAAGCCTAGACTTAGTATCGCAAGCTTGAGTCAGTAATCCTCTCTTGTATTCACAAATAGCGTGAATCACCACCGCAAGGTGACTGGAGTAGAGCTATTACCTTCTCGGGGCTCGAACCAAGATAATCCTCGGCTTAGTCCGTTGTCTCCTAGCTCTCACCATAGACCTCCTCGACCTCATTCCTCCTGCTCGAGCAAAGCGCAGCTTGTGGTCCCATTTCTCATCGACCCTACTACCTCATTTTCGCGGTTGGCGATCCCGATCGTCGACAATGGGCGCCCACCGTGGGGCCCGATTGCTTTGTTCATTCGCAGAAAACTCCAAGGTCTTAGGAGCATGGCGTTTCCATCGACGACACTCTTCAAGCGTGGGATCGGCGCGAGTCCAGCTCCACATCCTCGTTGCTTTTCCCCGCCACCGCGGCGAAAGCAAAGACGCTGTATGACGCTTCGTGAGGACGCTGCATGAAGGTCGCGACCCATAAACCCCGAGGATGCTCGCTTGATGGTCCATGTCGCGATCAATCAGGCCATAACCGCGCCCGACGGAGGACCAGAGAGGCTCCCTCCTCGGGAGCGCCATATATCGCCGGATCATGGCTGATCCCGATAGGGCAAAATCGAGCTCTTCGCCGGCCTTGGCCGAGGAACTCGATCATGCCGCAACCGAGGTCATTCTCGCAGCACCAAAGTCACCGCCAGGACCCCTTCCGAGAAGCGCCGATAACTCATCACGCCGCCGCAGCGCACCTGCCGACCGCCGCCGAGGCGTGAAGCGATTCGCCTCAAGAACACCCTCGGCGAGACTCGACGCCACCGCATCGCTGTCCCGCGGCTACTAACCCGAGTATGGTTGGACGCGAGGTGAGCCACACGAGCTCCACGCCAATCGACAAAGAAGTCGCGGACTTTCTCCGACATTCCGCCAGCGTCGCCGCGCAAGACAGACCGCCGCAATACCTCCCAGCGACTCCGTGCTCGGCACTATGACCGATCTCGCCGATGATCAGTCGCCAAGAAAGCCCGAGCTCGAGTCGACAAAGAAGGAGATCTCGTTGGCCACGATCGCTTCCGTGCACGTCGACCCCGCTTACGCGTGGCGTACTCGATTCGACGACCTTCGTCGCAGACGCTGCTCGCTTCGGTTCAAGCCCGCTTTGATCGAGCGCCGACGGACCAAGAATCTGACGAAGTTCCCGCCCATCTACTCGACCGCCATTTTGGCTACCGGAGGTGACGAGCTGGTCATGGCCAACTATCTCCCGACCGCTCGATGGCGCCGCCTTAACCTCGCTCTTCAACCGAAGCCGGTTGCCTTCAACTGTGGCGCCAAATCCAGAGCGCCTCCGCCCAACTTCCGAGTCATTCATGAGCCGCCAGGAGGGAGAAAGACTCGATCGCGCCATCCAGGCAAGAGCGAGCCTCTTCGTGATTTCGCGGCGGCGGTTTATCCGCACAAGGAACCTCGATTCGAGCATCTCGGCGAAGCGATATCAAGGCCTTCAAGTTCGGCGTTACGACCGGCGCCATCAAGACCTCGAGATCACGATAAGGCTCGGCGTCAACAAACCGTTCCGCATGGCGGAACGGCAGACGCGACGTGACGACGCCGTCCATTGGAGCGCGACATCGACCAAGGTAAGCTTGGTCGAACCACTCGAGGCCGCCCGCCCAATTCCAAGGGCGCCGACCAAGACGCCGCGCCAAGAAGCGGAAGCGTGACCGCAGAGACGGCGAGGTCTCGCTGGTCATCGTCTCGGCGGACGGCCGCGTGAGGTCTCGAGGTCCGGATCGACTCGGACGGACCCGACCGCCAAGGTCACCTCGATCTCGCCAGCGCAGGCCACTTCAAAAGAAGGCGGCGGCTCGACCTCGAGGACCGATGTTTCGGTCGCAGGGGGAAAGGGCGCCTGTGGTACGACGAGGCGAATTTCGCACTTTATTGCGGCGGCACGACGCACTGCGGTCTGCAGGCTTGGCAAGGAAAGCTTGAAGCCTTCTATGGCGGGCGTGGTGAGATGCCCGTGCTCTCGAAGGATGACGACCAGCCGAAGGGTGAATGCCGAAGTCGAGCACTACGACCTCGACTGGAATTCCAACAGGCGAAGCGCGGATTGACGCTATCTTCGCCGCTCGGCGACCTACCACCAGCGCGAGATCAAGGTCACGCCTTGACCATCTATCGAAGTTGCGAGGAAAGCCCATCGAGCAAAGATTGCAAGTGGGCCGGGCCACCATCACCTTTTCTCCGGAGGATGCCTTACAAGGTATGGCCCGAGACTTAAAGACCGCTTTATCGTGACCCGACCATTAGCAACACAAAGGTCGGGCGTGTCATGGTCGACGGAGGCGCTTCTTTAATTTGTCAAGCGGCGGAAGCACTTGACCGGATGCGATTCCCTGGCCAAAGATCAAAAGCATCGCCATCCCTTCTTCGAATCGCTCTCGAGCTCGACTACTCCCTTGGGGTAGGTGGTCTTGCCCGTCACCTTCGGGCGGCTTGGACAACTTCCGACCGAATCGATCACCTTTGAGGTGGTTGAGGGCGACCTCCGTGCATAACGCTATTCTCGGAAGACCCGCCTCATCAAGTTTATGGCGCCAATCATTACGGTCATCGGTGCATGAAGCTCCCAGCCCCAACGGCATCCTTACAGACGAGGCGACTCAGCAGCGCACATGGCATGCAGACCAAGGTTCCTGGCGCTTCGCCGCATCTGCCCCAAATGAGGTCCAGAGGTGACGGAGAAGAATGCCCGGCAGAGGGCGGCGATCCAGCCAATGGGCGACAAAGGCCGTCAGCCGAGGAAGGCGACACGACCGTGTGTGTCCACGTCTCGGCCGAGCCGAGTCCCAAATAGGAACTCGAGCTCGCCACCTTCCTTCAGCGCCAACAAAGGTATATTCGCTGGGAGCCCGCAGATATGCCCGCATTCCGAGGAGGTGATCGAGACAAGTTACTGTGTCGAACCGATTCTAGACTCAGGCGCCAGAATCGGCCGCTTCTCCCGGAGAAGGTTGCGGCCATCAAGGAAAACCTTGATAAACTCCAAGGCCGGCTTCATCCGCGAGATCGACTACTCCGAGTGGTGGCCAACCCGGTCATCGTGCGTAAGAAGGGTGGCAAGTGGAGAATGTGCGCCGATCATACAGGGTTGAACTCGCCCGCCCGAGGACAACTTCCCCTTCCGCAAGATCGACCGGATCGCCGACTCCGCCAACGCCAAGATGCTAAGCTTGGATGCTTACTCGCTACCACCAGATCAAGTCGGCGGTCGACGACGAGAGCAAGATCGCTTTCGTCACCCGTTCGGCACTTATTGCTACACGACCATGTCATTTGGTCTCGCGCAATGCGGGGCAACATTCCAGCGTCGATGACCGGGACCTTCGAGCCGCAGACAATAAACCTCGAGGTTTACGAGATGATATCATCGTCAAAGCCCCTCCGGAGCGACCACGTCCGTGACCTTGAAGAAACATTTGCAAACCTGAGCAGTACAAAATCAAGCTCAACCCCGAGAAGTGTGTTCTTGGCGGCATCGTGGAAGGTCCTTGGCTACATGATCGGGGCTCGGGGTTGGTCCGAACCCGAGAATATCGAGTCCATCGAGAAGATGGAGCCCCGACCTCGATCAAGCAAGTGCAAAGCCTCACCGGCCGCATGGCCGCCTCGGCAGATTCATTTCGAGGCTCGGCATGAGTGAGGTCTCCCATTCTTTAAGACCTGCGCAAGCACGGGGGCTTTGAATGGACTCCAGAAGCACAACGGTCTTTCGACGAGCTGAAGGTATATCTGTCATCCCCACCCCTCCTTACAACTCCGCAGCCTGGCGAGAGGTTGCTGCTCTACCTTGCGTACCACCGCCTAAGTCGCTCTTGCCCTAGTTGCCGAACGGGGCACAAAGAAGATCCGATTTACTATGTCACGAGGTCTTACACGGCCCAAAGGAGCGCTACCCACAAGTGCAGAAACTGCTGTACGCTCTTCTCATGGCCTCGCGCAAGCTTCGACACTACTTCCAGGCGCATTCCATGGTCGTCCCGAGCAACTTTCCGCTCGGTGACATCCTGCGGAATCCAGAAGGCGGCGGGCGGATAGCCAAATGGGCCATGGAGCTGGCGGCGTTTGACATCCAGGTCGTGGCCCGAACAGCTATCAAGTCGCAAGTGCTCGCCGACTTCGTGGTCGAACAGACGTCGCAGCCCGCTCCTGAGCTCGAGGCCGAGGAAGAGAAGCCCTGGATCATGTTCTTCGACGGCTCGAGGTCCTTCAAACGCCGGGCCGAGACTTATCCTTACCATGCGCGCGCGACCGCTTGAGGTATGTAGTTCGCTTTGGGTTTCTGCGACCAATAACGTGGCGGGTAATACGGCTCTCTTGGCGGCTTACGAGCCTGCAAGTCCTTGGGCGTGCGCCGGTTGGTCGTGAAGGGAGACTCCCAGCTCGTCATCAACCAGTACAACAAGGACTATCAATGCTCGGGGGATGCGATGGCAAAGTATCTCGCCGAGGTCCGCAAGATGGAGAAGTGGTTCCAGAACTTGGAGCTCAGGCATGTCCCTAGGAAGGACAACTCCAGCGCCGACTTTCTCTCCAAGCTCGGCTCTTCCGACGAGGAGATACCCCCCGACGTCATCCTCGAGACGCTGACGGCTCCGTCTATCTCCGACCGTGAGGTTGTGCTTCTTTGTGGTGGAAGGTATTCACGATGGGCGAGCCCATACATTTTCTCGCACGGGCGACCTCCACCACCACCCCGCTAATGTAAGCGTGATTAAGCGTCAAGCAAGCTTGTACAAGCTCGTGGATGGCAAACTCTGAGACGGAATGTCTCGCATCCCGACACGGTGCATCTCCACGCGAGGAGGGTAAGTACCTACTCAACGACATCCACTCGTGTCTCGTGGGCGACTCTTCATACAGACGATGGTCGGCAAGGCCTTCCGTATGGGGTATTGCTGGCGATTTACATTACAGATGCTCGGGATATTGTCCGAACTCGCCGAGCATGTCGGGCCACGCGAAAAAACACACCACCGCCCTCGCCCTTCGCACCATCCCGCTTGCACGGCCTTTCTCGACACAGGGCCGGATATCTCGCCCTTTCCCGAGCAAATGGGGAAAAATTCTGATCGTGGTCGCGACACCTTCACCAAGTGGGTTGAGGTGAACCGATCTCGACCATCACCGCCGAGCCGCCGTTAAACTTTTCCGCACTGCTCGTAGTAACGGTATGGGGTCCCATGCAGAATTATCACCGACAATGGTACTCGGTTTACGAAGGAATTATTCCGTGAATTTTGCGAAGGCATGGGCACCAAAGTGTGCTTAACCGGTGGCTCATCCTCGAGCAACGGAGCGGCAGAGCCGCCAACCACGATCGTCCAAGGCGTCAAAAGGCGAAGTTGCAGATGCTCAAACGCTACGGCAAGACTCGGGTGGACGAACTTCCCACCGCCTTATGGTCTATTCGTACCCACAATACCGAAAGCAACAGGTCCACACCCTTTCACTCGTGGTTTGGTGCTGAAGCGTTACGCCTCCGGAGGTAACGCCTGGGCTCCGCCAGGTCAGCCTTTGGTCGACCATGTCGACTTCGAGCAAGAACGGTCTCTTGACCTTGCCCTCGCGAAGAAGTAAGATGCCGCAATCGCCTACGATCAACGCGATTACACGCAAGCTCTTCGCAGGCATGCGTCTCGGTCGGTACGACCTAGGAAGCTCCTTGTTGGGGACTTAGCCCTGAGACGGATTCAGGTATCGTCCAACACCAACAAGTTATCCCCGCGGTGGGAGGGCCCCTACAGAGTCGTTTCAACAGATCGCACGGGGGCTTACCGGCTAGCGATGAACGATGGCAGAGAGCTCTCTAGCTCGTGGAATATAGATCAACTTCGCAAGTTTTATGTGTAATCTCTATACCTTTAAAACTTCAATAAAAGGATATTTTCGGATTTCTACCATTCATGTCTTTTTCCTTTATTATGGGCATCTCTGTAGTTCTTCTTCGAGCACGACCTTCGCATTCGCCCCTTAGTCTGGGTATCACGAGCTTCACGTTCACCCCCCAGTGGTCGAGCTCAACGTAAGCCGAAACTCTTCGCAATCAGCTCACCCCTGCGTCCGGGTTTGAACTACAAGCCCCACAGCTCTGGCTATTGAGTGCGCGCATGGTCGTGGTCGTGGAGTTGGTGATTTATTCACTGAGTTCGCTTGTTGCGTTTCTTTCCGCGAGCACTCTATCTTGATTCTGCAGGTCATGGTCATTTGCTCGTCTTAGACTTGTGTCCAAGGTCGGCGTTGCTCGACCTTGGACCCAACGGGGGCTGGGCCAGGGTGTAATATCTACAAACGACCTATGGATCTCGATCGCGAACAAGAAAGGCACACTTCAAAAAAGGTAACCCAAACCTATTGATAACATCAAATGTTTTTACAGGATCAAGGATGTTTGAGCTACAGATCCTCCAACTCATGTAGCTTCTCTGCTCGAGCTCGCGACTCGGCCCGCATGTTGAGGCTTCGGTTTCTTCTGCAGAGGGCCTCCTTGGTTGCGTCTGTGGGCTCGGCGACGCTGCGTCGTTGAGTTGGGCAGGCGGTCTCGCCGCTGCTGGCACGCCTTAAGCTTCTCCTCCACCCGCGACTTTGGCCTCTAGCTCGAGACGCCTTGGTTGAGGATGATAGCTCGGCAACAGCCCTCTCCAACGCCGACCTTGGCACGCTGGCAAGCAAGTGCCTTGGCCGTGGTGGCGGTCTGCTCCTGGCGGCTGCCGAGCGCCTCGCCTTGGCACGCTTGTCGGCGGCGCCAGTGGCTGTGGCGATGGTTTGCTCTTGGCGGCTTCCTCGAGTACCACGACCTTGGCACGCTTCGTCGTGGCCTGGCAGCGGCGGCGCTTGTTCTCAGCCGCCTTCGAGGGCCTCGACCACGCACGGAGGGTCTTGAGCGCCGAGTCGAAGAAGTTCGCTCATGGCGGCCTTCTCCAGCAGCTCGACCTTGGCGCTCCGCATTAAGGGCCTCGAGTGCTTTGGTCGCCGAGCGCTCGTGCTCTTGCGCTTTGAACCCATGCTCGCTCGGAGGATCAGTCCTCTCGAGCTCGGCGGCATGGGACACCTCAGCGCCACCATCGCGCGACGCAGATCGTTGAGCTCCCTGCTGATCCGCTGAGTTCTGTCGCGCCGACCTCGATGGTCGCGTGAGCTCGAGCGCTTGGTCTCCCTCTCTTCCATGGCGTTCAAGATCTGGTGGAGCACGTCGGCGTGCTCGTTGAGACCTTGAAGCCCCCGGGTCACGCTGCCAATCGCCTTGAAAACAAGGAAAGTGATCTGGTAAGAAGTTGTCAAGAACACACAACTTAACATATTACAGGACATATAAGGAAAGCTCCTACCTCACGGAGTTTACCGCCGACGCACGCCTACTGGAGAACTCCTCGCTCACTCATCAAGACGAGTGTGTTGATCTCAAAACCTTCACCCAGTCCCGTGACTGGGCTTTCAATCACCACCGGCACACTTTGTCCGGGGCCTACGGACGACGTGCCGGCGGCGGCTCGGGATCTTTCCACATCGGCGGCCGGGTCGGACCCCCCGGCTAGAGGTACGGCAGCGGCAGCTTCGGGCCCGACCTCCGTAGTCGGGGTTCCGGCCAGCTCGGTGGCGGGAGCTGCCGCAGCAGCGGCATCCGACCCAACCCCTGGGGGTGGAACATTGTATTCCCCGGGGGCTGGAAGTTCGCCAGCCGGGTCATCGGAGCGCCTCCCGTTGTCGTGGTCGCTCTCCGTGGCCTGGGGAACCGCGGTCTCGCCATCGAGCACGATCTTGGACGGCGGGGCCTCAGGGACTTCGGTGACACGGCCTCCAACGATCGGCGGCGCCGCGACTTGAGGGGCCCGGACACCCATGTCTCCCTCGATCTCGGGAGGATCGGCGACCGCAAGGGCACCCGTCTCGCCGTCTTTGTAATCCTCGCCGATCGAGGTTGGGGTCCACCTCGTCCAGGCTATCGTGGCCTTGGTCGAACTCCCGACTGGGCCCAGCTCGAGGCCCCACAAGAGTCGCGCTTTGACCAAGACCGTGGGGGCAAGATGTAGGCGTCTGCCTCCTCCTCGGACTCAGACTATACTGAACAATGTGCATTGTCGAGTGGGCAAGCTCGGGTCTCGAGCGCTCGAGGTCTGCAATCAAGGATAGGCACTAAGACAGAAAAACACAAGGGGATGGAGCAGGTTGCAAAGCCTCTCTTACCTGGGTCGGTGGCCTCTGCCTCGTTGATGGCCGGCGAAGGTCCTGTTGCCCCGAGCTCGGGGGGGCACTCCGCTTCTTTCCTCTGGTCTGGGGAGGCGAAGCTTCCGATGAGCCCACACCGCCTGCCATGGCCATGCCAGATGACCGACCTTGATCACCCCGGACAGGCGGGGGGCTCGATGGTCTGGCGGCGGCCGCTGCGCTTTGCTGCTGCCAAGAAAAGAAACTTTGTTAGGCCCCGAGAAGTCAATGGCACGAGCTCGGGAACTTGGCCATGATCGTCTTTACCATGGCGCGGTCACCCCATTCGATGTGGGGCCTCTTCGTCTCCGTGGTCAGCTCCGGTTGAAGTCTCTTCTTCCTTCTTGCCCTTGCTCTCGTCGCAAGGGGAGCGATCTCTGTTGTCTCCCACAACTCTTGATGATCCTACAAGCAAGCACGAATCGTGCAAAGATACACAAATGTTCGGATGAGGCTATAGGTCGGGAAGGCTTACCTCGGGCTTTCGTGCAAAGACGTTCTTGAGACCGGTCGTCAAGAGTATACTCATGCGCCAGATTTCGAACGTTTCAAGATCCCGCAGAACTCAGACTCCTTCGGCCGCATTAACAAGAGCCATCGAGGAGGAAGAAGTGCGAACTCAAGCAAAAACCTTGGGGTCAAGACCTTTCCAGATGGACTCTCGGGTCGAATCGTTCGCCCCTTGATCGGGAGAAGCGGGTGTAACCTCCTCCGTAGGGGAGACACCTTGTTCATGAAAGTCATTCGCGATCGCTGACGGTGAGGCCGCGCGTGGCGCAAATGTGGATGGCGGCGATAACCTGCGTCGGCGCCGAGGTCCTCGGTCTCTGGGGTCTCCTTCTTCCGTGTGGCGGCTCCCTCAGATCGCAGCCTCCGCTTCTCCCCTTCTTGAGGTAGAACCAGCGCTCGACCATGGACCAAGAGAGTCCCTGCCAAGGATCTTGGGCAAGGCCCACTTGAGCCCGGACCGTTGTTTAAGTAGAGGCACCGACCACGGGCTTCCTTCAGCTAAGAGGGAGAAGTAGCGGAAGAAGAGCGAGGGGGTGGGAAGAATCCCCAGGAACCCCTCGCATAGATGGGAGAAGATGGCTAGGGTGAGGACGGAATTGGGTACCAAGTTGATCAATTCAATCTGGCAACTGTCGAGGACGTCGGCCAAGAATTCGCTCTCCGGGGTCCGCAGCCCGAAGAGGGAATGATGCTCGGTGCAGACGATCTCGAGGATGAGGTTCGGTCTCGCCGCCGGGCAGCCGCCAGGTCACCTGATCCAACAGCCCCAGGGCCTCGAGCTCCTTCATCCTCGCGACCGACAAGGTGCTTTTCCCCAGCTTGGCCATGGTGAAACGACGTGTGGAGACGGGAAGGCGGTCTGCTCGGGCAAGAAGGCTTGGGAGGAAGGCGCAGAGATTTTCAAACTGATGATCAAGAGCTCGGGGTCTTCCACAGCGCTTTTGGGATATAAACCTCCTCTGGCGCCTCAAAAGGCGCGCTGGCATGATTAGATCGGCGCAATCAAGGCACGGGCGGCGACTCGGCACCAGAGGTGTCCGCCGGCTTGTTGGCATCCGTACCACCGGGGAGATTAAAGGTCGCGGATGTCTCGCTTGGGGTTCACTTTACGATCTCCGCTCGACCTCGAACAAGGTTCCAAGACCTTGCAAGGGTTGCTGCCAATGACTGTTGGGTGAGGCTCGAGGCCGCCCTTGGTACCCCTTTTTACGACCTTGAGCCTCGGGGCTAGCCGTCGGGGCGGCAACCCTTGGCAAAGCCAGCAACGGTCAACTGCCCCCCTAGCTCGGAAGGCCTCGATCAAAGACTGGATCACTCGAAGCCACTTGACCAAGAGTGCTTGGACCAAGCTCGAGGCCGCCGACCTAGGGCGCAGATAACTCGAAGTTCGGGTCCCCGCGAGTCGGAGCTCGGGTCGATCCAAGGTCGATAGCGTTCCCTTGATCCCGGACACGCCATCACTTGGCGATTCTAAACGTGGGATCATGGAGTAATGCGCGCATACGGCGGATCGGGCGGTTACCACCGGCTATCAATGTGCATGAAGGCCACGATCCGAGAATTACTCCCGAACGTTGCAAGAAGAATGTGTATAAGATCGAGCTTTGTAAACACTTAGCGGCATTTACGTAACAACCCGACACACACACTCGAAGTTCAAGCCTAGACTTAGTATCGCTCAAGCTTGAGTCAGTAATCCTCTTGTATTCACAAATAGCGGTGAATCACCACCGCAAGGTGACTGGAGTAGAGCTATTACCTTCTCAGGGGCTCGAACCAGTATAATCCTCGGTTTAGTCCGTTGTCTCCTAGCTCCGACCATAGACCTCCTCGACCTCATTCCTCTGTTCGAGCAAAGCACAGTTGTGGTCCCATTTCTCACTGACCCCTACCTCATTTTCTGCGGTTGGCGATCCCGATCGTCGACAAAGGCCTTATTCATAGAATAATTGTCACAATCATCAAAACCCTAGAATCATCACAGAGCAATATCTCTCCTCCAGCCAGCAAGAATCAAGAAACAAGTGCAGTACTGAAGAACTTACAACAGAGCAGCACTCGAAACTGCTTAGAAGCACTGGCTAGGTACGATATAACTCGCTATCCCAGAAATACAATTGCCGCCGCTTGTGCCGCAGTGAAGCCGGCCAGGATTCGGAGATACAGAGCCCTTCCACACTTGGGACACACCAAGAACGGAGATGAGAATCAACCAAGTGCTGCGCAAGACCAAGCCAAAATCCACCAATGGCTCAAAGTGAATGATCAAAAATCGGCACACCCAAACACTGGACAGCCCATGGCCCAACCGAAGATCGGCACTCAATTAAATAGGTGAGTGTAGATCACACTCCAGTGCACAAATAATCGACATAAAAACCAGAACACTAGATTTGATTAGTCACCAATTCCAACTAGAACTAAGCCAAGAGATGGAAGAAAGGATTGGAGAGGAGAAATCTTTCATGTGTGTTGAGAAGAAAGAGCCAAGCCCTCATAAAATAGAGGAGACTGAACCAGTGCGTTCGAGTCTTCGGCTCCGGCCAATGGCCGCCAGCCGATCGCTTCTTCTCCTGTGAGTTGTCTGCACTCATCTTTCCAAAGACAAGACCAGTCGCCCCCTTCCCGTTTCCCTTCGCACCAGGAGTGCCTCTGGAGAGCACGGAGGATGCAACTGCGATGGATGAAGAGTAGTGCCGACTGACTCCTGATTTTCTTGGGAAAAAAAGACAGCCTCCTCCAAAGTGTTTCCAGCAACCCTAATGAGCCTAGCAAGTCAGCCCAACTGAAAACCTTGCTGGCCCACACGGCTTCTCCATACACAAAAGAACATCAAGTTTCCTCAACAGGTTGTTCACCTTGGCTAATAATCTAGACAATCCAACTTTTGAGAAACTGGATAGGGTTTTTGTCAGGACCTGATTTCGCAATCCGGAAACCCTCTGTGTTTTCAGCACTAGTCCCAGGATCAGTAGCTAGTGCCCACAGTTAACAAAGATGAATATCACAATCACACACAACGGAATAATAAATTAAGTATTCATCTGTTAATATAACAGGTTGATCTACCTTAAAGTCAACTTACAATTGTGAAGCCTAGATGGCTTCAACTCGAGAGTAAAACGAGCAATGAATAAACAAAGAACGTCGATGAATCCCATCAAAATACCACAGGCATTTGACAAGGTTCAACTCCTAGATATTCGCCTTCTTGCAGAACTTCTCCTTCTTCGAAGACAAAGACTTCTCCTCAACTGGTGATGTTTTGTTATAGCAAGGGTGAGTACACAACCGTACTCAATAAGTCATGCACATAATGCAGTTCTAATACTACATGCATGGTTTATTCCAAAGGAATGGCTAAATGGTTCTTTTGCAATAAAGCAGCATTTCCAAATAAATATCATAAATAGATTGAAAAGCAGTAAAACAAGTAATACCCACAATAAATTTCGTAATCATTCTCAAGTAAAGCATTTCTCTTTCTTAACCAATTTTCATATCACATTGTCCACATTCCCAACCTCATTTTTATCAAAATCTAACCCTTGACTGTAATCCCCGAGAAATGTTCAATACCGTGAACACGGCTATTCCAATAGTTTTTACACTCTGTAGAGGTTGTACACTTTACCCACAAGATACAATCAACTCACCACATCAGCCGTGAATCGCCATACAAAAGTATCGAATGAGCGATCATAACAAAGCCTTTTAGAAACTTCGCTCAACCTAGGAACCTCTCCGGTTGCCTTCACTATCACTTCCTCACACTAAGCAAGTATAGGACCGATAAACACCGTTGATCGGGTACCAAGTCAGAGCATACAGCACGCTCCCTATACAAATCACCCCCTGTGATCCCACCTGAGCTATCAAAGGTGAGATATCGTATCCTACTAAACTAGGTCCATCCCATACCGGATATGTGGTTGTACGAGTGACTCGGTTCAAAGGCTTGCAAGGTGAAGTCCTTAGGGTGACCAAGGCAAGACTACCCCGAATAATTCATCAACAATACCATCACATAATTCACCAAAGAATACCATCACAAAATTCACCAACAATACCACCAAATACCAAAGCGACATATCCAATGCCACTCTTGCCACTTGCCTCGCCTAAAATATTTTACCACTCCAGGTTGATTATTGCGCAACACAATGCCAACAACAACTCAACATCCATGTAGAACCACGCCGTTCCACATATCAACATCATCGTGTGGCAACACGTCACACCATTTCACAAACACATTTCATAATCAATTAATCAGTATTATCCTTTTATTTTCAAAAGACATGAGTTGCGTGGCATGGCTAAGCAATTATACATGGTCTAACCAACCCATGTTGGCAAGTAATAACAACCAACTAATAATCAACCATCTTAGGGTGACAAACGAATTATGGCATACAAATAATCATGGCAAGGTGATATTTAGCAATTGGGTTGAATAACTAAATCCAAATTAATTTAAATCTTTTTAATCTTGAACTAGCATGCAATAATTTGAATCAAAGTAAATTTGTAAAACTAGGAGCAATATGATCAAAACACAACTTGCCTGGCACTTGCTATAAACTACTCTTTACTCTTTTAAATTGATCTTCGACTTCCTCAACCTTTGGTTCTTCAATCGAATACTTGACTTTCTCGCCCTTCACCGCTTCTGTAACCACGGGCGACCGCCTAACGACAAAGAAGCACAAATACAACAAATCTCAAAAGGCAATTCAAATAAACTCCAAATTAAGATTAGACCGGCTTCGAATCGAAAGGGATTGAATTTAGGAACTTGAATAGATTTGATCAAAGATCGGATTAAAGAGAACTGGCTTTCAGGAGATTTATCGAGAAGGTTACGACTGATAATTAGGAAAGAATGGAGTATATTCCAGGGAATATCTTTCGAGATTAATTAACTCGATTGGACAGATATTGACATATGGGCAATGGTGTATCAACCAAGTCCATGAGTGATTTCCCAATCAATGGCAGATTAGACTTTCAAAGATAAGACAAGGACAAGTGGGATCAACATCCACTGCGATTCGATATGGGGTTCAGTCATACATCGATGAAAAGGCTCGATGATGACAAGACGGCGATGATAAGAAGATGGGGCTAAACTCAAGGTAATAGGGCTAGATCACATCAAGGCGATAGAAAAGATGATGACATCGCACTAGGACCTTTACTTGCATGCACACATGTCATGAGAGCAAAGCGTTAGCGAAACGTTAACGATGGAACGTTAACGGCGAAACGTTAACGGCGGAACGTTAACGGCGAAACGTTAACGGCGAAGGCGAAGCGATGACGGGACGCTCATGAAATAACAAGGTGGCGACTGTCGGTGCAACGACATAGCAGCGATAGAATATTACCAAGGATGGCTAACCGAGACGCGAATGGATAACAGAGGGCTAGGTTGAAAGGACGACAGGTAAATTCTAGAACATGGCTTTAACGGCAACCGGGAATCAATTAAACTTCTCCAATGGGCAAAATAGGGAATAATGGTCTATTGGACACAATGGCATGGACACGACAAACCAAAATGGTTAGCGGCACAAGACGACGCGCGGCGGCGGCAAAAGGCGGCAGTCGACGAATAAAAAGAATTTCGGTAGATGCAACAGCAAAGGGGAAATATCCATCGCGTAGAACATGACAAGATGAACTCAACAATATAGGCGGATTTGGTGGCGACCCACCGGATTGATCACAAACTACCGATGAACGGCTCCCGGAGCTAATAGATCAAACGGACATAACTATTTAAATAATAGATGAAACCTAACCAAATTTTACAGAGAGCTATCTGGGAATATTTGGCACAATATGACACAAACGAATCTGAGTTTTACCTTCTGAATCAATGGGGAACGCGCGACGAAGTTTTTTGTTGTTCGAACACAGTCTGATCGGAGAAAAGAATTTTTTGTGCAAAATTACAAGGTCAAAACCTTAAGTTAGGGTGAGCACTATGTAGGGGACATCACCAGGAGTCTACCATAAAAATTTTACTGCCAAACTCGCAAAAATGAGGGAGAAAAGCCTCTGGCAAAATTTGACCTTTGGGCGGCCGTAACTTTTGATTCCATGAACCAAATTGCACGAAATTTGAAAGGGAGACAGAGGGTACCATAGAGCACGAGGTGACTTAGGTGGATCACCAAAAAATCTTGACGAGCCGACAAGGAACGCAATGCCAATATAGACCGACGTTCGGTGGCGTTTCGGAGGATGAGGGATGGATTTCTAGGGTTTGGGTGAGTTCCACGGGGTGGCATATGCATGGGAGAAGCCATGGGAGGTCTACACAAGGTTGGGGTGGTGGCTAGGTCAAGAAAAACCAGATTTGGAGCAAAACGGATCAAATCGGCATTTATACGAGCATGTGACGTGCGTGCACAGAATTGGGGCGACGTGGCCAATTGAGGGCCGGCCAGTGGTGGGGATGGGGCGGGGGCGGCGAGGTGAGGGGAGCCCGTGGGCACGATGGTTTACGGCGGGATGGCGGAGCGACGGCGAAAAGGACTTTACGGCACGCGACCAAAAACCATTCGGATAGCATGGTGCTCGAAATCACATTAAAACGCAAAATTTCCTAAAACTAGCGAGAGCACGGCATAGAGCAAGATCATACTAGGCTATATCTAGAAGGAATTTGATTGGGGATTACCGGTTTCGGAGGAATCGATGATTTAACAGAGCGACGACCGGCCATTTATTTAACAAACTCGAAATTGGGTCAAATCGCAACGAAAATCAAATCCGATTGAATGGTTGTGATCACGGAAGCAAAAGGCACAAAGTGATGTGGTTGGTTTACCCGGAAACTCACCGGAGCAAAAGATGGCTCACCGGTGTCTTTGGAGAACGCCAGCGTCGGGTTTTCTCGAGTTTTGGGAAGGGAAACGGCACTGGACCGACAGGAAAAGGTGAGCATGGGATGGAGGATGTCAAGAAGAAACTTTTGAGTACTCGTACACGTTGAGAGAAGGAGAAATGGAAAAGTTATGGCTTAAACAAGAAACGGCAAAGAAGTGATTGCAGCGTCCGTTTCACTTGATTTCAGATGGGGTAACTGCAATAGAATTGAAGCCCTTAACTAGTCTGACGATTTGCAACTGACCTCACTCGATTTCGTTGAGAATTGCAAAAGTTATGAGCATTTGAAGATTGGCTTGCAAAAGGGGCTGGACACGAATAGTGCTAGCTGGAGGTTGAAGACGATGAACAGTGCAATTTTCAAAGCGCGTGAGATAAAATAGATAACAAGATCTAAAAATGCCGGAAAAGATCCTATAAATTATAACTAATAGAATGGAACCCAATAAAATTGGCTTCGCGGATTTTGGATGAATTTTTGAATTTAGATTATTTCAGCACGGAAATAATGGATTTGATGAAAGTGCGAGATAAAATACCAGACAAATTCTATAAATCTTAGAAAAATTCCCAAAATCATTTTAGAATATTTGGAACCTAATTCTATGAATTTACGATTTTTGGAGTATTTTGGAACTCGGGTGAAATTTCAATTAAGGACCAAAATTGTAAATTCTGACTTTGCGGACGGAAAAAGATTGAACTTTAGTTTCGGAAGGATATGGATGCCAGGTTATTTAGAACACCGAGGAAAATCCAAATTTTGAATTTGAATGGAATTTCAAAGGAAAGGTTTGAATTGGAATTTGGATATAGAATTGCTCGAATAATTAATAATTCGAATTAAAAATCCAATAAAAATCCAATTAACATCCAAATGTTTAAATTAATTATTTTAAATTAGTTTTTAGCGAATCTCAAATTTGGGAAATTCCCTGAGATACAAAGAACACTGTAAAAACTAAATTTTAAATTAGTTAATGCACACAGAAGGCACATTAAATTGTTTTAGATTTAGAAAATTCTAAATTAAGCTTCTTTAATCAAATAAGATTGATGTAAAAATTTTGGAAAGATAATTTAATATAAATTTTTGAAAACCCAAATTTTCGGATGTTACAGTTTTGATTAGCCCTAATTGGGAATTAACTTATCCTAATGTCATGGTTACTGCTCTTTAAACAGCATTGTCAGATCATGCACCTCTTTTCATTGACTCTGGGGAGAAGTCACAAAAGCATACCAGTTTCAGGTTTGAAATTTTTTGGCTGCAAAAAGATGGATTTTATGAACTAGTAACATTTGGTTGAGGCCTGCAAAAGGCATAACCAGTATTGACAGATGGCAATGGAAAATTAGATTTCTAAGGAAAATTTTGAAAGGGTGGAACATGAATGTTGAAGGGGAATGCAAGAGACTAAAAAAGGATCAGACTGATGTTTTAGACAGACAATGTGAGCAAGGGGGGCTGATTGCTGCTGATAAAGTTCTTAAAAGTCACATCAGCTCGCTCGGCTTCCAGCGAAGAAGCGTCGGCACGACGTAGCCGGAGACAAAGAAGAAGCGGGATTTGGCGATCCTATACCGGATCGGCTCGGGTTTTGCACGGATCTTGAAGAAAGCGATGAAACAAACCCGAAGAACAAAACGACGATAGCAGAGACGGCCCGGCAATGAAGATCTAGCGTGAAAACCTCATTAGCATGGCGCTACTCCCATGAAGCTTGTCTTGGGCGGCGGAGCAGTCGGCCTTAGGAACGGACCAGTGGAGATTTGGCCCGAGAAGATATTTGAGAATTAAAATCATTTTCCAAATTAGAAAATTACCAAAAAATCAAATAAATCCAAATAAATTCGAAAAAATCTCAAAAATTACAGAAAAATTCTTTGGAGCATATGGAATCCAATTATGACTGGAAATATTTTGTTTGAAGTATAGTTTAGTCAAATTAAATCTTTTACATAAAGAAAAATCCAAATTAAGCTTAATTTATTTTACGAAAAATGCAACTGGTTCATTTTAATTATTAAACAGTCCTAAACTCAAATTTTGAGATGTTACAGCTGCCACCTAATGTTGCTATACACCTGATGTTTCATCTAAGCCAACTTAAAAAACATGTTGGATCAAGTGTTGTTCCACTACCTGGACTGCCTTTGGTGGATGATGAAGGGAGGCTGAAAATTGAACCTAATAATGTTTTAGAAAGGAGAATTATCCGACGGAAAGGAATTCTTGTAACACAATGGTGATACATTGGTTGAACTTGTCGACCGAGAATGCTACTTGGGAAGATGCGACCTTCATTCGATGTACATTTCCCAATTTCACACCTTGAGGGCAAGTGGGAGATTAAGAAGGGGGGAAACGTTAGGGTGTCTGAAGAAAGAGGCATTGTTTCTGAAGAACGAAGCTGAATAGGGGAAGTCTACAGACATCAAAACAACTCGGTGACTTTAGTTTAAGGAACATAAACAGCCAGGAAACACAATAGTTGTTAATCAATAGCATCTAACCATCAATTATAGTAAATAGTAATAGTAATTACTGAAACGCAGCATCCACTGAGGATGAGGTGAATTAGGCTGAGATTATGATTCCAAGTTGTAGAACCAAGTTAAAACATGAACTTTTTTAATAGTGATCAATAAATCAATTTATGAACTCAAACTGAGTATACTAGTATTTTTTTAGAAAAAGGAGTTTCCTCCGGCCTCTGCCAACGCACATAGCCCAGTTTTATTACAGAGTTATCAGCTACATAGCTGAACTAAAAGCAAAAGGAACAATTCATAAATCAAACCAAACTTAGAGATGACAAAGTCTAAAATTATGCTTCCATCCATTATTAGCAAGAAGCTCCATAGCCACCACTTCAAGACGAGAGGACACCGAATAAATGGTCTCCCGTATTTCCTCCCGCTGCAGGAGCGTCCAGAACCTCATCCAATATGTTCCCCTGAAGGTGGCCTGCAAAAACGAAACATATCTTTTGTTCTGAAACACAAAATCATTGCGACAACACCAAATTGCCCAACAAATAGCCGCCACACCAATAAATATCAGTTGTTTATTATGATTTCTGAAACCATTGAGCCAGTCACCCATCATATGAGACATAGAAATAGGATGTCTTAACCCAGTAACCAAATAAATTAGTCTCCAAATAGACCTAGCGTGATGACAATCAAAGAAAAGATGTTGAATCGTTTCATTGCAATCACAAAAACAACACCTTTGATTGCCACACCAATTTCTCTTAGCCAAGTTATCCTTTGTCAAAATAACACCACGCTGAAGATACCAAAGGAAAATCTTAATTTTTAAAGGAATCTTCAACTTCCAAATAAAATCATGAGAAAAAGATGAGCCTTGATTCATCTTAAAATGATACATAGATCGAACTGAGAATTTCCCATTTTTACATAAATGCCAAAGAAAAATGTCCTTCTCAGTTGATAACTGAATATGCTCAATGGTAGCAACTAGGCTGATCCAACTATTTAGTCTATCCCCCACTAACGTTCTTCGGAAAGAAATATGAAGTGGCACACTACTCAAAACCTTTGCCACTGTTATCTGAGGATTATGGGCAATATTATAAAGAGTAGGAAATTGCTCCTTAAGAGGTCGAATCCCCACCCAAACATCTTTCCAGAATCTAGTTTGAGAGCCATCATTAATTTGAAAGGACCCACAACTTAGAAAATATTCTTTGACCTTTAAAATACCTTTCCAAAAATGAGAATCATTAGATTCAATCCTAACCTGCGATAAAGTGTGAGAATACAAATACTTATTCCTTATCAAAGACTACCATGTCCCTTCTTCATTTAACAATTGGAAAAGCCACTTGCTTAGAAGACATCGATTCTTAATCAAAAGATTAGTTATACCTAACCCACCTTGATCTTTTGGACGACAAAGAATGTCCCATTTAGCGAGATGGTATTTTCGCTTTGTACAATTACCTTGCCAAAAAAACCTTGATCGATAAAAATCCAACTTCCTTTGGAATTTCAAAAAAGGATAACATAAACATTGGAAGACTACTAAGAACTGAGTTTAGTAATACCAAGCGGCCCCCATATGACAAATGTTTAGCCTTCCAAGTACTTAATTTCTTCTTGAACCGATCTTCAACTCCGCTCCAATCATTATTCCGAAGTTTACGATAATGCATGGTATTCCTAAATATCGGAATGGAAATGCACCAACTTCACAACCAAATAACTCAGTATAGACATCCTCACATTGTTTAGCATCCCCAAAACAAAATATTTCACTTTTATGGAAGTTTATCTTTAGACCAGATAATTGTTCGAAAACACAAAGTAATAATTTCATATTCTTTGCTTGTTCCAAATCATGGTCCATAAATAAAATGGTATCATCTGCATACTGTAAAATAGATAAACCATCATCGACAAGGTGTGGTATTACCCCTTTTATCTGGCCATCAGCCTTTGCTCTTTTTATCAAAACAGCTAGCATATCTGCAACTATATTAAAGAGAATAGGAGATAAGGGATCTCCTTGTCTAAGACCCTTTTTCGTCTGAAAGTAGTGCCCAATGTCATCATTGACTTTGATGCCCACACTACCACCAGAAACAAAATTTTTAATCCATTGGCACCACTTCTGACAGAAACCTTTCATTTGTAATGTTTGTTGAAGAAAAGACCAATTAACCTTATCATATGCCTTTTCAAAATCAATTTTCAATATTACCCCATTAAGTTTCTTAACATGTAATTCATGAATAGTCTCATGTAAAATCACTACTCCCTCCATAATATTTCGACCAGGCATAAACGCTGTCTGCGAAGGATGCACTACATGTTCTGCAATTCCACAAAGCCTATTAGTGGCAACCTTGGTAAAAATTTTGAATATAACATTAAGTAGACATATAGGCCTATACTGCTGGATTTTTGTAGCCTCCTTAATTTTCGAAAGAAGAGTAATTACACCAAAATTTAGATTGAATAATGGTAAATTATGATGAAAAAATCATTGAAAAGAGCCATCACATCCCCTCTTATTAAATCCCAGAACACTTGATAAAACTCAGCCGGAAACCCATCGGGACCAGGAGACTTATTATGTTCCATTTGGAAAACAGCTTCCCGAACTTCCTTTTCATCGAAAGGGGAAGTGAGAAATCTATTTTCCTCCTCAGTCACTTGAGGAATATCAACAATGTAATCCTCAACCATATTAAAAGTATTATTTTGCGGAGAACCAAAAAGACCTTTATAATAATTTGTAATATATGCTTTCAAATTCGCGTCACCAACTATTACTCCATCTTCTTGTTCTAACTTAAAAATTCTTTATTTTCTGTGTTTACCATTTGCAATCAAGTGGAAAAAATGGGTATTGTCATCCCCTTCCAACAGATTCTTAACTTTAGCCCTTTGATACCACTTTATTTCCTCTTCCCTCAATAAATGAATTAGGCGTTCCATTAGAACCTGATTCATATACATATCTTGGTCTGAAAGGACATTTAATTCTGCCTTTTTATCAATTGAATCAATCAAATTTATAAGTTCCTTTTTCTCTTTTTTATTATGTCCAGCAACTTGTTTCGCCCATCCTCTCAAATATTTCCGCAAAGATCTTATTTTATACTGCCATCTTTGCATAGCCGTTTTACCTCGAGTTTTCGATTGCCAAACATTTGCAACCAAATCGAGAAACCTCTCGAGAAACCAACCCTGCTCAAATTTAAACATTTCGATGAGTATTATGAGAGGACGCACCAGTGTTCAAAAGCAACGGTGTATGATCCGATTGATTTCTAGCCCTAGCATCCACCGTCGACATTGGAAATTTTTGTTCCCACTCCGTACTTACTAACACTCTATCAAGTTTGTCAAAAGTGGGATCCTTGCCACTACTACCCCACGTGAAATGACATCCAGACATTTCAATCTCTTTGAGCTCAAGCAATTGGATAACCATATTAAAAAGCCCCGGCCACTTATGCTCAAAGTTTCTTTTATTTTTGTCCTCAGGCCTACGCATGATATTGAAATCACCACCAATAATGTACGGTAATGATTCCTTACTACATACCTGAGCCATTTCCACTAAAAAAGCCTCTTTATCATGATGTTGGGCAAGACCATATACTGCATATAACGTCCACTTAAAATCATCATCCTTATTTCTAAGTGTGAACTTAACATAATAATCCCCTTCATCAATAGAGCCGATATCAAAAACAGTGACATCAACACCAAGAAGGATTCCTCCTGACCTCCCATGTGGAGCCATACAATGCCAAATATAATCCCGACCACCACATAATTTCCTCAAGGTCACATCTGGGAACTGATCCCGACCAATTTCCATGAGAGCAACAAAATCAATTTGCTCCTCTTTAACTAAATTCTCCAAGTAACCATGTTTAGCCAAGTCACCTAGACCTCTGCTATTCCAAAAGACCCCTTTCATTTAAAACTCAATTTGGATGGAGTTATGGGTTTCTTATTTAAACGACCCAAATTAATCATTCTCCGCGAGTTATATTTCTTTTCCGAGGGATCGATTTAGTTCACAACAAATGTGATCATATCCCTCGCCATACTCCCCGCTTCATGATCTACGTAAATAAGATTGAGACTAACATCTAAATCATCATCTTCTTCCTCAACCAAAGTTAATTTTTGGTGAGGAAGAGTGACACTTTTTTGGACTCCTAACCGAAACTCTAAGTCTATCGATTTCAATATTCTTAATAGCGATAATAGACTAACTAATATCACTATCATTTCTACCCAAAGAAACACCAATGTTGGAGATCCTAGATAGAATTACGAAATTGACATTGAAGTGAAGGATAAAGTACCGATTTAGGTGGCAATTCCAAATTCTTCTTAGTCGCTAGAAATTTCACCTTTTCCAACAACTCTCCATCTCCAAGTGCTGCAATTCTCTTACTCGATCTCCTTTCCCCGTAAAACCTCCCACACAAGATTTGAGGAACCCGATCATACCCATTCACCACCTGCAACGCCCCAAGAGCATCGACCATAGCTTCATTAGACAAGTTTGCACTAACACCATTTTTTAGCTAATGCTTGTAATGTCTGGCAGGAAGACCATGACATCTCGCGTAAAAGGAACAGCAGTGCAGCTGATCTTCACCGCCGCAACCTTCTCAACCACCGGACCGAAAAGTCTTGCTGCTTTTCACCCCTAGCAAAGAACTCGCTCAACCATCAAACCGCATGTCGCTGATTTTCACCCCTAGCATCGATCTTCTCAACCTCAGAACCGAATGCACTGATTCGCACTTCACCAAGAACTCGCTCACTGCTGGATTCAAAAGCAAGAAATGCAGAATTCTGCAGTTGTTGATATCGTCCGCCAAAAATCAAACGGATTCTCAAAGATGTGCTTCCTCCACTACACGCACCTCGAGTCCACCTCTGCCATAACCTTATCGAAATCTCATCCATCACCTATCCACCGCCTCATCAATTCCCATACGCACATACCACATCAATTTCCAAATGCAAGACCATCTGATATCCCGATTATGCTCATCGACACCAATTGGAGCAACTTCTTCATCAACCAAAGATTTGTTTCCTAGATCAAACGAAAAACTACCCTCATCCATTCATGGTCTTGCACCTCACCCCGACCGAATATTCCCCAAAGATGAACCCCTTCAAGTGAACCAAGATAGTCCCTCTGCGCGCTCCGAATGACCGAATCATCCGAGCTTTGAAACCTCGAGCATCCTCACCAAAGATGCGTCTTCTCCATACTACGAACATCATCCATCACAACATCTTGCTCCCCTACTAATCCTCCCCGATCAATATCCTCCTCATCAAATTCTCGAGTCTAAAGAATTATCGAAACAACTCTATCAACTTTGAAGAATATCTCATATAAACTATCATCCACCACTATGTCTGCATCACTCGGAATACAATTTACATCAAGTACGGCCACCAATAGCCGAACAACCCCAGTCTTGCGCATAGATCTCATATTGTAAGATCGAGGATGCGCCTAGAGGGGGGTGAATAGGCGTTTTACAAGATTAATCGCTCACTAAAATAATTCACTCAAATAAACCCCTATGTCAAAACCTAATCAAGGACAATGCGGAAGCGATAAACTAGGTTTTGACAATTAAAGCCTAAATCAACTAGGCTCACTAGTGCACTAGCTCAATTATGTCTCAAAATAAGAATTGCTAAATTGAACAAACAAATAATACTAAGCAATTCTAACACAATCAAGTAATTGATTAATATACAATAAAGTAAATGCTTGAATGTAAAAGAGACAAGAGGCAACCGATATTTTTCCGTGGTGTTCGGAGACTTGTCGGTCTCCCCTAGTCCACGTTGAGGCAAGCCCAAACCCTTGGACCGGCTCCCACTCGAGCACCCGCCTCGATTCCACTAGACGTGGTTTTTCACGCTTTCGCGTAGGCTCAACCCGAACCTTCACAAACTTGTCGGGGCTTCTCACACCTTGAGAGCTCCCGCGCACGACGCCTACACCGTCTAGGAGTCGGCAACCTCCAAGAGTAACAAGCCGCTCCTTCGCTTGAACTTCACCGAGCACAACGAATGCGCTCCGGTGATCACCAAGTGCAACACATGCACAAGGACCTCCCTCAAGTGCAACACATGCACAAGAGACTCTCAACCCACTTCTAATTGCAACACATGCAATTAGTCTCACTCTTAGCTCAAAATCAACTTGCGGGAATGCAACACATGCAAACCACCGCTCAAATACTCACACAAGAGCTAATACACAAATGAGAGCTTCAACACATGAACCACCTCACCCAAAATGCTCAATCAACCAGCAAATGCCCCCCATGACCTCCTTTTATAGCCTCACAAAGAAAACTAGCCGTTCGAGGGCAAAATGGACATTAAAAGTGCTGAAACTAGCCGTTGCTACAGTACCCGCGGTACTACCGGCCATGAGGAGCGGTAGTACCGGCCTAGGAGCTCAAAAGAACCTCCTCTGGCAAATAACTACCGCAAGGGCGGCACTACCGGCCCCTACGGGCGGTAGTACCGCTTTTGCGGTAGTACCGCAGTTACCTCCACTAAAATGCTTATAACTTTTTACTCCGAACTCCGATTTAGGTGATCTTTGATTCTATGCGAAGCTTATCACGAGGGCTACAATCTCTACCCATTTTCATGATTTAAGCACCCATATATATTTTTTAAATATCACCAAAACAAAACTCTAATGTAGTCACTCAAGTCTAAAATCTGATTTTTCGAAATCCCTCACATAGACTTGATCAAGGACATGACTACAAGCTGGCAAAGGGTCAACAAGATTAAAACTTGAACCATGTGATGATCAACTCGTGATCAAAATAATTTGCAAATACTATTCACATGCTTCAAAGTATCGCATGTAAACTCCAAATCCAACTTGCTCGGGCATCCTCGTTTTGCAACACATGTAAAACCTAGCTCCAAGCAAATCCAAAACAAACTCAAATGCATGAGCTCTTTATTTACAACACATGCATATCTTAGCTCCAAGCAACTACTTTGATTTAAGAAAGATTTGTGTTTTGTAAATGAAACATGAAGCTTCAACATTTGCAACACATGCAAAAGTGAACTTCACATAAAAGCCAACGCATATAGCTTATCCTATTTGCAACACATGCAAATCAAAGCTTTATGCGAAAACCAAATGCATACGCTCTTCTTCTTTGCAACACATGCAAATCCGAGCATAATGCAACAACAACCAAACACAAGCTTAACACATTCGCAACACATGCCAAATGGTTAACTCTTATGCAAAAACCAAATCCAAATAAGATTTGAGCTCGAGTGAACATGGGATTGAGATCATCAACACATGATGAAGCTCAAACTAGGACTCAACTCCTCTTAATAGTACGGCGATAAAACTAGACTCAAAGACTAAAAAGTCCTTAGCCTATCTAGTTATACCTTCGCCACAAGACGCAATCAATCCCTTTGGGGTTTTATGATCTTCACTCATTTGCTCCCGAGATCATCACTCGACTCCTCTTTATTTTCGGATCTACTCTTGACGCCCATCACCTCATGATGGCGTCCTTGTCCCGTTTCATCTTCTCAACCACCTTTGGACTTTACCTAGCTCAATCACAACTCATGGAAATGGTTAGTCCAAGAAGCATGGTTGTCTCAATTATCTCTTGCACTCCATTAATACATAATGGATGCCTTTAGATCAATTGAGCACAACCCAAATCAAATTAAATGATATAAATGTGTCTTAAGTACAATAATGCAACACATGCTTAATCATACTTAAGAACTATTCATTTATCCTTAATTAATCAAGGAACACCATCAACACATGATGAAATGTTCTTTAATGATTAATAAGACAAATGAACTCAATTTAAATTTTCATTTAAATTGATATGAGTATATATATTAACTACATGAAGTTTTCATATACTCATGTTGATGAAAAGTAATGATCCATAATGTGTAAACTATATGGAAATGACCATTACTCTAAGTCATCAACTATAGAATAAACCCCACATGTATATGTGCATAGATATAATTTACTTGGAGATAATATGCACATATTCAATTTGATTATATTGGAGTATATCCTATATTACCACGAGTATACTATAACTAGGCAATTTAAATATATACTCAAGTATTTAGTTTCTATGTCTTGATCCTTATATGTGTCAATGAAGAATAGATCAATACATTGAAACCTTCAAGTTAAATTACAAACTCCCCCTAAGTATGTGCATCCATGTAATATATGGATTAGGAAACATGATGCATGTTTTGTGGTTAATACCATGGGGATATTTATACTTTAACTTGAATCCAAAGTATGCAATTAATACTAGAAATAATACACATACATACCTTGGGTTTTCCATTTTTCATCCAAATATGAGACTACTAAATATATGCTCAACAAACATGTTAGTCTCATAAAGATTAGGTTTGTCATTAAACAAGAATTAATCGTTAATCTACATCAATCACCAAAACCAATGGCGCTTGAACTTACAATCTCGTGTTGAGTTCTTCTTCTTAGCCATTGGTTCTCCCATTTGTTTGCAAGCTCTTATGCTTCAAGGGTTGAAGGCCAAAGAGTCCCCTTCTCGAAAGCATGTCTAACTCCGCTTATTTGCACATTCGAAGACACATTGTTCATCACATCACCAGAGCCGTTATTCAAACCACCTTCGAAACAACGAAGCTTACGCCTTCTCCAACGCCCGAAGCGAGCTAATACCACCTCCACGGCCACCTCGGCGACCACCACCGAATTTTGATTCAGTCCACCATCGAAACAATAGCACCTTCTCCTCCGCCAAAACCAGAACCAAAACCACCTCCACGACCACCTCGGCGACCACCGGTGGATTACGAGCCCAGCCGGCCGCCGTCTTTCATCACGACGCTCCTTCCATGACCACGGCCAAAAGGCGCTGAAATCTACCAATACCACCACAATATGATGCGTAAGAAACCGACCAACGAAGTTACATCCTGTCGCCGCTCCCCTCGTCCGCACTTCCACCGCCATGAGAACCAAATCGCCTCGACCATGACCACACCGGCGTAGGCGCGCCGCGTCGAGAGAGAAAAAGTTTTGTCGAGGGTTTTGCGAAAGCTTTCTATGCGAACAACCAAACCAGATTACGGCAAGCCCATCTAGACGAAAAAGCCCAAAGATGCCCGCAGCCCAACCGGAGAACAGCCCCAGACTTCAGCATTTGAAATTTGAATCAGCGGAATTTGAGGATCAAACTTGGCCGATGAAGAACGGCAATGAGCGTCCTTGATCGCTCTGCACTCCACAAGCAAGCCGGATCGAGAAAAATCTCCCAACGTCGGCAATCTAGCTAAACGAGACTTGACAAAGGACCCTTCCAAGACCTTTTGTTATTCCACGCCAGCTACCCCCACGGATTGCAGAGGATAACCGAGATCTATCAAGACAGTAGCAAGTACCACAAGTCCCATTTCGCGAAATCTGCACTTGAGAAACCCTGATCTAAAGAAATTTAGATCTGACATGACAGGTTAGAAATCATCAATTCATCGCTCCAAAAAACAGATATTGATTTGGAAAAATCGTTTTAGCAATATTCAGCAAAAATGAAAACTTTTTTGTTTTCGGAAGATGAATCCTTTATTGTAAAACTGTAGAGAAATTAGCACTGAATGGCAATCTGACAAAAGTCATGGGGCAAAGTTTTTATTAGGATTGATATTAGAATATGCTTGAGCATCTATTTTTCTATTATCCAAAGGTTCACCTACATTATTTATTTGATATTTTTTTCCAGGACAAAGTTTGATCACTAACAAAGGTATGAAGGGTTCACTCAGCAATGCAGGATTTTCTGCCAAGGTTAGAGAACTTGTGCTATCCTTTCATAGGAAAGCTCGCAGCTCATAATAATTTTTTCTTTTTGGTGCTAGACTTTTGCAGCACTGTCTGGTGTCCAAAGTTTCATCCTGTGCTTGTTAAGAAGACTGCGGGGGAAAGATGACAGTATGTGCATTACTTTAGTTTCATTACTCTTTTAGCATACAAAAACAAAAATGTTTAGTTTCAACTACACACTTTTCGTGGCAGTGATCAATGCTGGCGTTGCTGGTTGTTGTACAGGGCTTGCTTTGAGCTTTCCAGGTACAACTACATGGAACTACAATTATTATCTTACTGTAGCGTTTATGATCGTTTGGAATACTATATCCAACGCCATTACATAGTTTCTTGGTTGCTTTTGCAAAAGTAGTGCACTGTGCATGTGATACTCGCCTACCCGGTAATATTTCTAGGAAACCTCTTTAATTTCGTCTAGTTACTCTACTTTGTTCAGTTTTCTATAAGTAAATCTTTTGATATATTTGTTGCTATGCACACTTTGCTGTTTATATTGGGCTCTAGAAAAATATTATTTCAATTACTTTGAATTATTTATGTGCTATGGGGTGATTTTTTTTTAGATTGCCTATTTTAGTTCCATATGAAACCATAGAAAACTGCATTCTTTTTAGAATGTTCATAAATGCTTTAATCTCATTATAGTCAATTGTCTTTGTGTGTTCTTATGGCTTACCAAAAAGATTATCTAGATACTAGACATCGACACTATCCCCAAAACTCAACTTTGACCACTAATTTCTATTGTAATATATTTAAAAAATCCAATAAAATTATAATATTATGAAAGTACATTTCGAGACAAATCTACATATATAATTTTCATGTATCCAATCCATAGTTATCACGGTGTCACCTAGGTGACGCCAAGTCGTCGCCTAAGCGTCCAGTCACCTGGGCCGCTCGCCTCACCTGGCCGGGAAAGGAGGGCGCAGGGAGAAGGCATACCTAGTGCATGTGGAGGAGAGGTTAAGGGAGCTCCGCCGTGGCGCCGCCACCTCCATCACCTAATCTGTGTCGCCTCCACCACCGGCTCCTCTGCGTCGCCGCTGCTCCATATCGCCACTGCTCTTGGGTAGATCCAGATGGACGACAGCCTGGGAATCGCCAAATCCGGGTGTAGGAGGCGAGGAGGCGACGCCTTCGGGGAGGGCAGCCTTGAGCTGAGGCCGGACGCCATGAGGCGCGAGAGTGGAAGATTGGGGGGAGAGAGGGCGGCGCCGGATGGATCGGGGGGAGAGAGGGAGAGGGAGAGGGAGAGATGGGGGTGGGTCGGCTCGGCCGGGCAGCCAGTTAATGTGAGGAGGAGGGAGGAGATTGGGCGGCTTGGCTTTGAATGAGATTGAGAAAAATACACTGATATTTATTGATGATATACTGATATTAATAAACATTTTTTGGTCGCATAATCCTCGCCTAGGCGCCCTAGAGGCGACTCGCCTCTCCAGGGCGCCGTGATAACCATGATCCAATCTAAATATTTAAAAAGATATCGATAGTTAAGTTTCAAAAGTTTGACTGCACGTATTCCAAACCGACAAGTTTTTGTGAATTGGAGGGAGTAAGCGTTAATGCTAATGCGGCTTTAATTACAGTAAATATTTTGTTAAGAGCTCTCTCTCTCTCTCTCTCTGCGCTAGCTTGTGTCATGCGCACATGCGCGCGCACGCTTGTTGCTTACCTTGGCTTCTGGCTTTGACTCCCAACATGCTAATTAGCAGACTTGTTGCAATATAATTGTTGTGCTTTGGCTCTGAACATTCTTGGAAGATTATTTTGCGATTGTTTTCTTTTGACTGAATGCCTCCATTGTTATCATGACAATATGGCCATTGCTATAGCCTATGAAAAATTGTAGATCAACTAGAAGAGCACTATTAGGGTACTAGAGGAAGGGTGTTATGCTGTTAGGTCACATAATTGTGCACGTGTTGTAAGCTTGTGAAGCCACACATCTGAGTAACATCTCTATATTTCAGCAGAGCTTCATGTTGGGGTTGGGGACTCTCAATTTGTACATATGAACTTTCCATACCAGTTGCCCTTGTTCTTCCAATACTGAACGCGTCATTCCAAAATTTGACATTATCAATACCACGATATGCCAAGAACCCTTGTTATTTTTTAATAAAGCCTTGCAGTCCATTGACAAGCGGAATAATAAATTGTGTCTTGAGTTGACCTGATTGACGACAATGCTGTTGTTCTTGATGTTATGAATAGCACTTGTATTCATCAGGAGGCCAATGGGCCAGAATATATACATGTACACGAGGGTATAAAGGGAAAGCCTATATTAGGCAATATCTATACAAGGTATACCAAGATACTGTCTAACACCCCCCCTCGAACTCATGGTGGATCTACAACACTGAGTTTGGAGAGGTAAAAACTATGATAAGCTCTAGTTTGTGTCTTCGTGAAGAAATCTGCTAACTGGAGCTCTGAAGGCACATACTGAAGAGCCACAACCTGATCTTGTACCTGTGACCTCATGTAAGAAGCATCAACACCAATATGCTTGGTGAGTTCATGCTTCACTGGATCTCGAGCAATGCTTGATAGCTTTGTCTTGTCGGATAAAAGAGAGGAGTCGGTGTAGAAATAGAAACACCAAAATCCTCAAGTAACCACGTAGCCAAGTAACCTCTGTTTGTCAAAAGAGCCATAGCATAACTTCGGCCTCGGCCTTTCGAGAAAGCTGCCGTCTGCTTCTTAGTCTTCCAAGCAATGAGAGAACCACCAAGAAAAACACAGTAAGTAGAAAGAGACCGACGATCAGAGTGATCACTAGCCCATGTAGTATCAGAGTATGCCTGGAGCTGTAAAGAGCTGGAGCATGGAAAGAAAAGACGGCGAGAGATAGTTCCACGAAGATATCGTAGAACACGAAGAAGATGACTATAGTGGAATGAAAGTGGGGCGTAACTTGCCGACTCAAGATATGGATTGGATACAAAATGTCGGAGACGAGTGACACCAAGGTAAACAAGACTCCCAATAAGATGGCGATAGCGAGTAGGATCCTCAAGAGGTTCACCATCAGTAGATCGAAGGTGAACATTGAGCTCCATGGGAGTCTCGACTATACGCTCATCAGTGAGAGAAGCACGATCAAGAAGATCCTGGATATACTTCTCTTGGGAGAGAAAGAAGCCCTCAGATGTAGAAGAAACCTCAATCCTAAGAAAGTAGCGAAGAGGACCTAGATCAGACATGAGAAATTGCTCACTGAGACGACCCTTTACAAAGGCAATATACTGAGAATCATCTCCAGTAATGATCATGTTATCAACATATAGAAGAAGAAGAGTCCGACCTCGAGAAGAAGTGTGAACAAAAAGCGCAGGATCATGAGCACTTGCGAAGAAGCCACCGCGGTGATCACAGAAGAAAAATGCTCAAACCAAGCACGAGGGGCTTGCTTGAGCCCATAAAGAGAGCGACAAGGCCAGACAAACCATGCCCTCGAGAGCAGAATACCACGGTGGTGATTGCATATAGACCTCCTCATGCGACTCACCATTAAGAAAGGCATTCTTGACATCAAGTTGAGAGATAGACCACTCACGATGGAGGTCACGGCAAGGAGAGTCTGACAGTGGTCATGTGAGCCACAGTGCAAAAGTCTCATCATAATCACGACCATACTCTGCTTTGAAAACCACGTGCCACAAGACGAGCCTTGTAGCTCAAGAGAACCATCGAGGCGAGTCTTAATCTTATAAACCCACTTGCATGTAATGGGGCGAACATGTGGAGGAAGAGGTACAAGATCCCACATGCGGTCGCTCAAGGTAGCAAGCTCCTCATAATCGCCTGCCATTCACGATGAATAACGACATCACGATAAGAAGTCGGCTCGGCGAGCGGCACCAACAAAGCCAAAGGCGCTTAGGAGGCGAATAGGTATCGATCGCGAAGAGCATAACGGGGAGGAGACATCGAAGAAGATGGCTCATCGGGAAGAGGATGGCTGTGAAGAATCCTCATTTCGAGGACGAGCGAGTGTAGTATAGAGGATAGGAAGGAACAATATCGGAAGAAGCCTTTGGAGGAGAGGTGGGTGGTGAGGAAACCGGCGATAAAGGAGCCGGATTGTAAAAGAGGAAAAGTGAAAAGCGGAGTATCGGAAAGGTCGAGAAAGAGCAGGTGGTTCAACAAGGGATGTAGGTGAAGAAGAAGAATGAGGGTAGAAGGGACGAGACTCATCAAAAGTAACATCCGTGAGATCCGCATGCATCGACCATGAGGATCCCAACAACGATATCCCTTATGCTCACACTATATCCCAAAAGACACACTCAGCAGTTAAGCGATCGACTTAGTGCGTTCGCGAGGTGCAAGAAGAACATAGCACACACACCCAAAAAGGCGAAGTCGAGAATAATCGGAGGCATGCCACAAAGACTCTCCTGGAATCCCACCCTTTAGAAGCGGAAGAAGGTTGAATATTGGTCAAGTAGGTAGCAGTGGAAACGACCTCGGCCAGTATGAGGCGGGCAATGGAAGCAAGCATAAGGAACACGAGCTGTCTCAAGAAGATGGCGATGTTTGCGCTCACCACACCATTGAGCATGAGCACGAGGACATAAAAATCGAGAAAGAGTGCCCTGTAGCAAGAAAAGCTCAAAGAGCTCTCGATAGATACTCCTGCCGAAGTCGGACGAAGAACTCGAATTGGAGAGTCAAAGCGAGTCTCGAATCATAGTGGCAAAATTCTTATAGATAGATAAAGCCTCACTCTGAGGACATAAAATATATCCAAGTATGGCAAGAGAAATCATCTATAAAAAGAATATAATATTTATGACCCTCTTTTGAAACAAAAGAAGCGGGACCCCAAACATCGGAATGAACAAGATCAAAAGGAATGGCTGTGATATAGACTCACTAGAATGGTATGGAAGTTGTAGCTGTTTTGCCAAGCTTACAACCCATACAGTGTAAAGAGACATCACCAGACACATAGCCTAAAAGACCACGACGAACTAAAGAAGACAGATGTGAACCACAAAGATGGCCCAAACGGTGATGCCATTGAGCAAAAGTCGATAGAGAAGAAACAACGGATCTTGAACCGGTAGAGGAAAGCAGAGGCTGGCGGAGGCGGAAGGTAGATGAAGCCAGTCAAGCTCCCAAAGACACTGAGAGTCATGGCGGCGAGGGCTAGTCCCAACTAGAGCCCCCGTGCGACGATCCTGAACACAACAAGAGTCAAAATCAAGAATAACCCGACAACCATGATCAGTAAGTTGGCTAGCGGATATGAGCTGCATGGTTAGTTTAGGAACATAAGAAACAGCAGGAACATGAAAAGAGGACGACGAAAAGAATGCCTGCATACCGCATGAAAGAGAAGTACCATCGTAGTGCGCATAGTGGTAGAACAACAAGAGGACTAATGGAATGTAGACTCGTGGGATCGGATGTCATATGAAAAGAAGCTCGAGTCAAGAATCCATGGTGTGTTACTGATGAGGAGGGTGGTCTTTCATTGGAAGGCGAGTAGCGAAACCGTAACCGATCCACATGCGTGTAGAAGGCGACCATGCGGCGTAATAAGCGTAATTTCTGAGTGGAGTCGGAACCAACAAGTCTGCTGAGGAGGAGTCCGCCGAGAAGAGACGCTGAGCCTCCATTGCTCTTAGGAGGACAGTTACTTGACGAACAAGATCCTTCTTCTTCCTAGTGCGAATACGGTCCACATGGCCATTTTTGTCCTGATAGGTGCGATGAAGACCCCCACCCCAATGGCAAAGCCCGAAGTAGGCGCCAGCTGACGGAGGAGTAGAACGAGCGCCGCCAAGAGCCGAGGGAGACACCAGTGAGCCCAAGACCACGAGACGAGTCTCCTCGGTCTGAATAGTCAGAAGAGCCTCCAATAGAGTCACACGAGGATGACGAGCAAGCAAATGGGCACGAATCTGCTCAAATTCAACCCGAAGACGTGTCAGGAAGTCGTAGATGTGGCGAAGCTCAAATGAGAGTCTTGTGGCGACGACAACAGGCAAGTCCGAGCAAACCTCCGGTCCTAGAGAATCAAGTCGACGCCACACAGAAGATAGGCTGTGCATAAAATTCATCCACAGTAGAATCACCTTCTTTGTGGCACGCTTCTCTGTCGCTGTGACAATAGAAGAAGTCACCAGCAGGGCTCATAGTGATCATGAAGATCGCCCACATCAATTGTCGCCAAGACAAAGCAACAATGTCACCGATGAGATGCACCTCTATGCTAGCAACCAAAATAGCGAGAGGCACGAGCATCTTCATCAATCCATATCTTATGCGATGGCCGAGTGCGAAAAGACTCCTGACATCGACATAATCATCGAGAGGCCTTCGCCGAGCATCATCGGTCTCCTTGGAAAAACGGGCATGGCGAGGAGGAGTAGGAAAGCGGACAAGATATCTCCCGATGAAGAAACTCCCAAAGACGCCGACCACTCATGTGAAGAGCGCAAATGAAGAGCCCGGTCTCGATAATTAAGACCATCGAAGATGACCGGCAGCGAGGAACAAAACAGTTCAGAAGAACCGAAGAGCGACATTTTTTTTACGAACTAAAGAAAAACGGCTCGGACTCAAAACAACCGAACCCTAAACGAACTTCGAGAACAAAGCGGTTTGCGAGTAGGGGAGGTGGAAGCGCAAGTCTGCGCCTAGTAAAAAACCCTAACCCTAACACAGGCTCACGATACCATGTTATGAATAGCACTTGTATTCATCAGAAGGCCGATAGGCCAGAATATATACATGTACATGAGGGTATAAAGGGAAAGCCTATATTAGACAATATCTATACAAGGTATATGTAGGATCGAAATATACTAATGTAGCAATCAGAGGGGGGGTGAATGATTGCGCGGAAGCTAAAATCAATTTTGAACTTTTCAAACACCCCAATTAAAACTCAAATTGCTTGGAAATCGGTTTATGCGATTGGGAAACAAATAGATCGATCACATGACCCGATTTGGCGATTAGGCGGCAGTTTGGGCACTTAGGCGACCAAGATGATCACGTGGGCGTGATGAGGACACTGGCGACCAGTTTGGGCACTTAGGCGGCGATAGGAGCACAGGCGACGGTTTGGGCACTTAGGCGGCGATGCGACACTGGCGACCGGTTTGGGCACTTAGGCGGCGATAAGACACTGGCGACCACAGCGCCTTTGTTGGGCGACCACGCGCTATTGGGCGACCACGCGTCCTGATCACAAGCGAGCAGGCCGATACATGTCTATTAAAATAGCAATAACGGAAGATCCAGCTGTTGGATTGATGTGACATTTTAACTGTAGAAACTAGACTCAATTCCACAACTAACACCAAAGGAATCAGGTCAATCAAATGTATGGATCTAAAGTTATGTCCTTCGCAAGATGACTAAATCCAGGCGACCACGCGAGCAGTCGGGCGAGCAGGACATCAATCTGGGCGACTACAAATTGCAGAAGATCTAACCATTGGATTCATGTAAAATTTTAACTGTAGAAATTAGACTCAATTCCAAAGTGAACAAAAAAAGAATCAGGTCGATCGGAGCTACGTATCTAAAGTTATATTCTTCGCAAGATGACTAAACCAATTAGCGATCTACTGTTTGGCGACCAGGTTAGCAATTTGGCCGACCACTAATTACCAAAGATCTAACCGTTGGATTGATATGAAATTTTAACTGTAGAAACTAAATTAAATTATGAATCAAACCCAATAAGAATCAATCTGATCGGATCTACGGATCAAAAGATATTACCTTTGCAAGATGATACCTTTGCACGAGAACCGAACTCCGTGATGAACCAAGGTATCTGTTGTGATGAACAAAACTTCAAGCGATCGATCAACTATGCCGAGCCAAGAACTTGTGAGAAAGATCTTTATTTTCGATCAGGTTCTGATACTCAAACAAAAGAGTACAACCCTAAAATCTTACTCTTGAATAAACAGGGGACACCTCCTCTATTTATCTGAGTAATCCTAACGAGATAGGATACAACTCCACTTCTAACATGGAAAGAGTCCATATACATCTCAACAATGGCTAACGTGGCCAAAAACAACTCTTGCGTATGTACAATCCCACTGCGTAATTACGTGACTAACGATCTCCATGTGCATGTTCTCTCTAGCAAAACGTCCCGCATGACATCCTCGACCACCAAGACCTCGATTCCTCCACGAACCTAGTCCGAACCTCGGTTCCTCCATGAACCTAGTTTCGGTCCGTCATCGACCACGTTAGCCCTCAAGCAACACCTGCACATGAATAAACAAAAACAATTCCGAGCACAAGTCCACGACTTGACTCAAAGTTAATCCATGCAACCACTCACACGAGTGCATTGCATTAAGCAAAATCCATCATGCTATCACCAGCATAATAATCATCACAACATAGCACATGCACAAGCACCACACATGCCTTAACCAAAACCACTTTGCAATGCCAATTTCACCATTCAGCCAATTTTTCATCACATGATTTCACAATCTCCCCCTTGATGAAAACATTGGCAACACCATTTGGAAACGAACATTGGCATTCACCTCACAATGGCAACACCATTTTTAAAAGAAGTAAAGTGACCAAAAGGCGAAAAGAAATCTCCCCTGCAAGAAGAACAAAAATATCCCCTATCTAAAAAGAAATCTCCCCCTATGACAAAGAGAAACTCCCCCTAACAGAAAGAAGAAATGTGTGTGTGAATGTGTAATGTGTGACCAAAAATTTCCCCTTTTAATTCCAAAATTTCTCCCCCTTTGACAATGGATTCAGCAAGAATGCAAAAAAAGAGCAAAAGGGAAACTTCTCCCCCTTTATGTTGATGTTTCCTTTTTTTATATGTACTGAGCATTATGAATCATGCACAAATGTAACAACTTGATCACCAAGTCATGCTATCAACAGTACTTGCACCCTCAAATCTACACATAAACAATGTAGAGTAAGCATAACTAGAAATCAAGTACTATTAACGATTTTTTGCATGGCATGATCTCCTTTCTCAACAATCTTAAAACACTGAAAACATTGAATTTTTGTGCACTTTATTTGTGCTTTGAAAAACTGATTCATTATTTTGATTGCAACAATAACAATTGCAAGGAATTACATGCACCATCAGCCTTACTTTTCAACCATGCCAAGCAATCACAAGCTTAAGGTTTCATGGTTTCGGTCATACACAACTTCTTCCAAGTTCATATCATAGTGCAATGATCTGCGATCTCGTAAAGAAGAAGTGCGACGATTACATAACCTTGATCTTGTTTTATCAACAATCACTTTTTAGAGCTTTAGCACTTAACTTTCATATTTAGCACTTTTTGAGCGGGGATCAAGATAGCCAAGAAAGTTCAACCATGACAAGATTTAATTCAAGTTGTCATTCCATTTAAAAGTTATGACATAAACTACACCATATATGTATAAAGCAGAAGTTGCAAATACCTTGTAGCTTAAACATGGCGTCAAATGACATATGTGTATGAAATACAATGCTCGATTACTTTTTATTGTTTTTCATTTTTTGTTTTTTAATTAAGAAACACAAAAATAAAAGTTATGTTACAAAATATTTCAAAAACTTCAAAAACTCCCCTCAAAAATATCCCATTGGATGAACCAACCCAAGTTCTCCCGAATAAAAGCAAAAGCGAAGAAGACAAAGGTTTTGTGAAAATGTACGCCAATTGATGTTCATTATCCACATGATGAAGCACAATATTTCCCTTTTCTACATGATCTCTAAGAAAGTGAAATCGATCTCAATGTGTTTTGTTCTAGAATGTTGCCTGGGGTTTTAGCAATGCATATTGCACTAGTGTTATCACACAACAGAGGAACACTATCCAAATTAACCCCATAATCCTTAAGTGTAGCAACTATCCAAAGAATTTGAGAACAACAACTAGCGGCAGCCCACATATTCAGATTCAGCAGCTTGATTGTGCAGAGAAGATTGTTTTCTAGAGGACCATGCAATAAGTGAATTACCCAAGAAAATACATGAGCGGATGTGCTTTTTCTATCAATTCTACAACCTCCAAAATCGACATCGAGAGAATGCCCTTAAACTAATGCATGAGGAAGCGAAAAGCCATATACCAAAATCTTGAGTACCATGGAGATACCTAAAGATCCGCTTGACAGCTTGTTGATGTGAAACACGTGGAGAAGCTTGAAAACGAGCACACAAGCACACAGCAAATTGAATATCCGGTCTTGATGCAGTGAGATATAACAAAGAGCCTATCATGCTTCTATACTCCTTTTGATCAACAATCTCACCATCTTCATCCGGATCAAGTGTGCAAGTGCCTCCCATGGGTGTCATGATCGGTTTGCAGTTTTCCATCCCAAAGCGACGAAGCAAATCTTTTGTGTATTTACTTTGATGAACAAAGGTACCTTCCTTCGTTTGTTTGACTTGCAGTCCCAAAAAGTAAGTCAACTCACCCATCATGCTCATCTCAAATTCCTTTCTCATGGTTTCTGAAAACTTAGACACTAAAACATGAGAGGAACCACCAAAGATAATATCATCAACATAAATCTGGACGAATAGTTGATCATTGCCTTGCTTGAGTAAAAAAAGAGTTTTGTCAACATTTCCCATTGTAAACCCATTTTCAAGTAAAAAGGTTTTTAGCCTATCATACCATACTCTAGGGGCTTGTTTTAATCCATACAAGGCTTTGGACAATTTGAACACATGATCAGGAAATTTGGAGTTTTCGAAACCAGGAGGTTGCTTAACATATATTTCTTCATTAATATAGCCATTTAGAAAAGCACTTTTCACATCCATTTGATACAATCTAAAACCTTTAGATGCAGAAATGCTAAAAGAATTCTAATGGCTTCAATTCTAGCAACAGAGCAAAGGTTTCATCAAAATCTAAACCTTCAACTTGAGTAAATCCTTGAGCAACCAATCTAGCTTTATTCACGACAACAACACCATCCTCACTTTGTTTATTTTTGAAAACCCATCTAGTTCCAATTATATTAAAATCAAGAGGAGGAGGAACAAGCTTCCAAACCTTGTTACGCTCAAAATTCTCTAATTCTTCATACATGGCATTGATCCAAGATTCGAGTTAATGCATGAGATATATCTTTGGGTTCAAAAGAAGCAACAAAAGCAGAATGAGCATGAGAATCGAAGCAATAAACCCGGATCGGGTGACTCTCTCATTCAAATCTCCAATCATTTGTTCGTGGATGTCTTCTTTGAATGTGCAAAGGAGCTAAACCGAAACTTCTCCGTCTCCTTCTTCGCTTTCAGCATGTCTGAGAAGATGTTGTGGCTTGAGGATACTCACCAGTAGGTGATGTAGTGGTAGGTGCCGAAAGAGGTACAATTGGGTTGTGCAATAGGAATCAACACTTCATCCTCAACATCATCATCATCAACAAAAATACTCTCCCGAACATATGCATCTTTCTCGCATCAATTGGACTAGTGCCCGGACTAGCCTCATCGAAAGTGATTTCACGAGGTTTCTACAATTTTGTTAGTCTCCAAAACAAGTGCACGATAACCACGTGTATGAGCAAGATATCCAAGAAAGATGCCATCGGCTTGATCTAGCTTCAAATTTATCAAGATTTCAATTTCAAGACAAAACATTTGCATCCAAAAACTACGAAATGAGATACACTAGGCCTATGACCAAAAGCGAAGCTCATAAGAGGTTTTGCCTAGCCGATCTCAAAAACACTCTATTGGAAACATAGCATGCGATTGAGATTGCTTCACTAAAACTTCCTAGGGTATGATGTTCATCTAGCATAGTTCTAGCCATCTCAACCAAGGTTCTGTTTTCCTTTCAACTACACCATTCGTTGAGGCACTCTAGGTGAAGAATATTGATGATCAATTCCTTTTCAATAGAAAAGTGATCAAAAGAAGAATTCTTGAATTCAGTTCCATTATCACTTCTAATAGCTCTAAGTGCTCTGGGTGATCAACAGATAATCTAGTAACAAGACTTCTAAAATGACTAAAGTCTCATCTTTAGATACCATGAAATAAACCCAAGAGTATCTAGAATAATCATCAACAATGACCGGTGACATACCATTTGCCTCCAAAGGATTGAACTTCGAGAAGGTCCAACCGTGTCAAGATGTAGTAGTTGTCTGGGCGTTTGTCATCACCATGGTAAGAGGTAGATGTGAACCTGCAGGTCATCTTACCATGTCTACAAGAAGAGCATACTAAATCGCTATCACCATTAAGCTTAGGCAAGCCACGAATGAGATCTAAACCACTAACACGAGTTAGATGATCAAAACCAACGTGACAAAGTCTCGATGCCAAAAGAATAAATCTTTAGAAATATTGGCAACTAGACACCTATGCTTAGAAGAAAGTGACACATCAAAATCAGCTTTAAAAACTCTTCCAAAGCGTGAAATCCACGAACACAAGGTCTCTGAAGCATCTAAAACTTTGCATTCACTTTTCTTAAAGCACACTTCAAGATCCTCATCAATCATTTGTGAAATGAGACAACAAGTTGTATTTCAAGTTTTCAACAAGAGCCACATCCTTGAACATAAACTTGTCACTTACTTTTCTGTACCTTTTGCCTAGCAGAGTAGAAGAAGCATCTCCAAAAGTAACACTTTCAAAGACGAGATGCACGGTAAGGAGGAGAACCAATTTTTATCACCGGACATGTGGCGTGAACATCCGGAATCAACTAGCCAAATGTTCTCCTTCCTCGCCGAGAAGCCTACATAAAGGCGAGAAAATGTAGAGGCCTCGATCTTGGGGTTAGAAATAAAACATTTAGGAATCCGATCTTTGAGACACCACGACAGTAGGCACAACACGAGTACGTTTGTTCAAAAAATCAGATTTGTCCTTTCCCGTGTCTCTTGCAACAAAAGGTATTTGCATCACCCTAGGCACAACATGAGGAGTAAAATGTGCCTTCCTGAAATTAGACCTAGCCTTAGTCTTCTCTTTCTTTTGCTGTTTGGCTAGTCTAAAGCAAAAATCTACTAAATGTCCATCTTTACCACAATGAGTGCAAGTGTACTTAACATGATGTTTAACTTTAGGAACAGAAGTAACATTTGCATTCACCATAGTAGAAGATAACACACCAGAGACTTGAAAACAGCTTTTCTTAGGCTCATTGACAATTTCAATTTTCCATTTTCAAGTGTCTTCTACATGATTGGAGCATGTGATTTATAATGAGCATAAGAATCAAAACCTAAACCTTTGTGATGAGTCTTGACTTTTGATTGATCCAAAATCATGTTTAGGTTTTCTTTCACAAGAGTGAACCGTTCTAAAGATTTTTCCAAGTAATCAACCTTTAGAAAGAGTTAAGCAGTTATTACATGAAACGTCCACTTTTCCTTTACATTTTGTGACAAGTTGAGCATGATAGAACTTCATGAGTGAGCATAGCATCTGTCATTTGAGAAACCCTAGCATTTGCATCATGCAACTTCAATTCCAGTATAACACATTTAGAACAATGAGTTGTATCATGCAAATCAACAGTTGAACAGCTAGCATTTTTAACATGTTTCTCATTTTCTTTCTTTTCAGCATTGACTTGTTCTAACAAAGAAACATGTTCTTTCCTAAGCACAGTAAGCTCACTGTAGATTAAGTCACATGATTTGCAAGCATCATCATCAGGAATTAAAGATTTAAGTCTAACAATTTCAGCATGCAAAGATTCCACAAGAACATCATGTTTCTTAATTTTCTTGTCGCGTTTGTCAAGCAATTTTCCAAGACGAGCAACAGCAATAGCTAAATCATCATAAGAAGGTTCTACCTCATTGAAGTCACTGTCATGATCATCATCGGTGTAGCTTTCATCACTTCTAGCCATGAGACACAATCCTGTCAAATCATGCTTGCTTGGAACCATTGTATCATCCTCACTGCTCTCTGAATCCACATCACTTAAGTTCACTTGTTCAAGAAGCGAAAGAACCCGATGAACAACCTTTTTGTTGATGAAGCTCTTTTCTTTCTATCACTTGGTGAAGACTTCTTCTTTCTTTTCTTCTGTCATTGTCCTTCTCCTCCTTGATGCTTTTCTCTGCAAGCTTAGGACAATTTGATCTAATGTGATTGAGGTCACCACACTCATAGCATCTTGGAGGCCACCACCAACTCTTTCTCATTCTCACATTCTACAAAGCTTTGTTAAACCGAGAAGAGAGTAGTGCCAAGTCTTCTTGAGAAATTCTTGATCTGTTCATCGGTTAGTGAAGACAAAGAGGACAAAGCAAAGCTTGAAGAAGCATTGTTTATGCTAGATTGTGAAGTTAGTGCAATTGATTTATGATCTGTTTTCCTAGCAAGAACATCCAACTCATGAGTTTTTAATTTTGAGAATAGTACATCTAAAGTGAGTGAACTCATGACAATTGGATTCTCTAATAGATGTAACTTTCATCTCCCAAATAGACATGTCTAATGCACCAAGCAATTGTCTAGCATTTGTAGCCTCATCAAAGAAAACTCCAACAAAGACGTAAATTGCTAAGAATTTTATTGAACTGCAAAGAAATCATCTAGAGACTCACCGGGCTTCATCTCAAATCGCATGTATTCTTTCTTATAAATATCTTGCCTAACCTCTTTGGCAGATGCTAGAACCTTCATGATAATCACAAAGAGATTTCCATACCTCATATGCAGACTTGAGATGAATCACACGATCAAAATCACTACTTCCTAGTCCTTGGATGATCAAATTTCTTGCTTTGCTGTTTGCTTCAACATGTGCTCGATTGGTGCCATTGACTGCATCATTTTTAGGAACATTGTATGGCTTGTAGACCTTTTCCCAAATTGCAAAACCCTGAGCTTGAATATATGCCTCCATCTTTGCTTTCCAAAACTGAAAATCAACACCATCGAAAACACAAGGTTTTGTCGAATACCTATCCAACGCTACGGTTTCTAATCACCAGTTAAGATTAATTAGAAAAACCTTGCTCGATACCACTTGTAGGATCGAAATATACTAATGTAGCAATCGGAGGGGGTGAATGATTGCTTGAAGCTAAAATCAATTTTTCAAACTTTTCAAACACCCCAATTGAAACTCAAATTGCTTGGAAATCAGTTTATGCAGTTGGGAAACAAATAGATCGATCTCAGGCGACAAAATAGAGCACTTAGGCGACCAGTTTAGCACTCTTCTATACTCCTTTTGATCAACAATCTCACCATCTTCATCCGGATCAAGTGTGCAAGTGCTCCCATGGGTGTCATGATCGGTTTGCGCTTTTCCATCCCAAAGCGATTTAAGCAAATCTTTGTGTATTTACTTTGATGAACAAAGGTACCTTCCTTCGCTTGTTTGACTTGCAGTCCCAAAAAGTAAGTCAACTCACCCATCATGCTCATCTCAAATTCCTTTCTCATGGTTTCAAAAACTTAGACACTAAAACATGAGAGGAACCACCAAAGATAATATCATCAACATAAATCGACGAATAGTTGATCATTGCCTTGCTTGAGTAAAAAAGAGTTTTGTCAACATTTCCCATTGTAAACCCATTTTCAAGTAAAAAGGTTTTAGCCTATCATACCATACTCTAGGGCTTGTTTTAATCCATACAAGGCTTTGGACAATTTGAACACATGATCGGAAATTTGGAGTTTTCGAAACCAGGAGGTTGCTTAACATATATTTCTTCATTAATATAGCCATTTAGAAAAGCACTTTTCACATCCATTTGATACAATCTAAAACCTTTAGATGCAGCAAATGCTAAAAGAATTCTAATGGCTTCAATTCTAGCAACAGGAGCAAAGGTTTCATCAAAATCTAAACCTTCAACTTGAGTAAATCCTTGAGCAACCAATCTAGCTTTATTCCTGACAACAACACCATCCTCACTTTGTTTATTTTTGAAAACCCATCTAGTTCCAATTATATTAAAATCAAGAGGAGGAGGAACAAGCTTCCAAACCTTGTTACGCTCAAAATTCTCTAATTCTTCATACATGGCATTGATCCAAGATTCGTCAGTTAATGCATGAGATATATCTTTGGGTTCAAAAGAAGCAACAAAAACAGAATGAGCATGAGAATCGAAGCAATAAACCTGGATCGGGTGACTCTCTCATTCAAATCTCCAATCATTTGTTCGTGGATGTCTTCTTTGAATGTGCAAAGGAGTCAGAGCTTCGTAAACTTCTCCGCTCTCCTTCTTCGCTTTCAAAGATGTACGTAAGATGTTGTGGCTTGAGGATACTCACCGTAGGTGATGTAGTGGTAGGTGCCGAAGAGGTACAAACTGGTTGTGCAATAGGAATCAACACTTCATCCTCAACATCATCATCATCAACAAAATACTCTCCCCACGAACATATGCATCTGTTCTCGCATCAATTGGACTAGTGCCCGGACTAGCCTCATCGAAAGTGATTTCACTGGTTTCTACAATTTTGTTAGTCTCCAAAACAAGTGCACGATAACCACGTGTATGAGCAAGATATCCAAGAAAGATGCCATCAGTTGATCTAGCTTCAAATTTATCAAGATTTCAGATTTCAAGACAAAACATTTGCATCCAAAAACTCAAATGAGATACACTAGGCCTATGACCAAAACGGCTCATAAGAGGTTTTGCCTAGCTTCGATCTCAAAAACACTCTATTGGAAACATAGCATGCAGTTGAGATTGCTTCAGCCTAAAACTTCCTAGGAGTATGATGTTCATCTAGCATAGTTCTAGCCATCTCAACCAAGGTTCTGCTTCCTTTCAACTACACCATTCTCGTTGAGGCACTCTAGGTGAAGAATATTGATGATCAATTCCTTTTTCAATAGAAAAGTGATCAAAAGAAGAATTCTTGAATTCAGTTCCATTATCACTTCTAATAGCTCTAAGTGCTCCTGGGTGATCAACAGATAATCTAGTAACAAGACTTCTAAAATGACTAAAAGTCTCATCTTTAGATACCATGAAATAAACCCAAGAGTATCTAGAATAATCATCAACAATGACCAGTACATACCATTTGCCTCCAAAGGATTGAACTCGAGAAGGTCCAACCGTGTCAAGATGTAGTAGTTGTCCTGGAGCGTTTGTCATCACCATGGTAAGAGGTAGATGTGAACCTGCAGTCATCTTACCATGTCTACAAGAAGAGCATACTAAATCGCTATCACCATTAAGCTTAGGCAAGCCACGAATGAGATCTAAACCACTAACACGAGTTAGATGATCAAAACCAACGTGACAAAGTCTACGATGCCAAAAGAATAAATCTTTAGAAATATTGGCAACTAGACACCTATGCTTAGAAGAAAGTGACACATCAAAATCAGCTTTAAAAACTCTTCCAAAGCGTGAAATCCTGAACACAAGGTCTCCTGAAGCATCTAAAACTTTGCATTCACTTTTCTTAAAGCACACTTCAAGATCCTCATCAATCATTTGTGAAACAGACAACAAGTTGTATTTCAAGTTTTCAACAAGAGCCACATCCTTGAACATAAACTTGTCACTTACTTTTACTGTACCTTTTGCCACAACAGGAGTAGAAGAAGCATCTCCAAAAGTAACACTTTCAGCACGAGATGCACGAGTAAGGGAGGAGAACCAATTTTTATCACCGGACATGTGACGTGAACATCCGGAATCAACTAGCCAAATGTTCTCCTTCCTCGCGCGAGAAGCCTACATAAAGGCAGAAAATGTAGAGGCCTCAAGATCGGGTTAGAAATAAAACATTTAGGAATCCAAAGATCGAGACACACGACAGTAGGCACAACACGAGCACGCTTTGTTCAAAAATCAGATTTGTCCTTTCCGTGTCTCTTGCAACAAAAGGTATTTGCATCACCCTAGGCACAACATGAGGAGTAAAATGTGCCTTCCTCAAATTAGACCTAGCCTTAGTCTTCTTTTCTTTTCTTTGTTTGGCTAGTCTAAAGCAAAAAATCTACTAAATGTCCATCTTTACCACAATGAGTGCAAGTGTACTTAACATGATGTTTAACTTTAGGAATGTATAACATTTGCATTCACCATAGTAGAAGATAACACACCAAATAGACTTGAAAACAGCTTTTCTTAGGCTCATTGACAATTTCAATTTTCCATTTTCAAGTGTCTTCACAACAGTTGGAGCATGTGATTTATAATGAGCATAAGAATCAAAACCTAAACCTTTGTGATGAGTAACGACTTTTGATTGATCCAAAATCATGTTTAGGTTTTTCTTTCCTGAAGTGAACCGTTCTAAAGATTTTTCCAAGTAATCAACCTTTCGAGAAAGAGTTAAACAGTTATTACATGAAACGCCCACTTTTCCTTTCTGCTTGTGACAAGTTGAGCATGATAGAACTTCATGAGTGAGCATAGCATCTGTCATTTGAGAAACCCTAGCATTTGCATCATGCAACTTCAATTCCAAAGATAACACATTTAGAACAATGAGTTGTATCATGCAAATCAACAGCTGAACAAACTAGCATTTTTAACATGTTTCTCATTTTCTTTTTCAAAGATTGACTTGTTCTAACAAAGAAACATGTTCTTTCCTAAGCACAAGAAGCTCATCAGAGATTAAGTCACATGATTTGCAAGCATCATCATCGAATTAAAGATTTAAGTCTAACAATTTCAGCATGCAAAGATTCCACAAGAACATCATGTTTCTTAATTTTCTTGTCGCTTTGTCAAGCAATTTTCCAAGACGAAAGCAACAAAGAATAGCTAAATCATCATAAGAAGGTTCTACCTCATTGAAGTCACCACATGATCATCATCGTGTAGCTTTCATCACTTCTAGCCATGAGACACAATCCGTCAAATCATGCTTGCTTGGAACCATTGTATCATCCTCATCGCTTCTCGAATCCACATCACTTAAGTTCACTTGTTCAAGAGCGAAAGAACCCGATGAACAACCTTTTGTTGATGAAGCTCTTTTCTTTCTATCACTTGGTGAAGACTTCTTCTTTTCTTTTCTCATCATTGTCCTTCTCCTCCTTGATGCTTTTCCCGCAAGCTTAGGACAATTTGATCTAATGTGATTGAGGTCACCACACTCATAGCATCTTGGAGGGCCACCACCAACTCTCTTTCTCATTCTCACATTCTACAAAGCTTTGTTAAACCGAGAAGAGAGAAAAGCAAGTCTTCTTCAGAAATTCTTCGATCTGTTCATCGCTTAGTGAAGACAAAGAGGACAAAGCAAAGCTTGAAGAAGCATTGTTTATGCTAGATTGTGAAGTTAGTGCAATTGATTTATGATCTGCTTTTCCTAGCAAGAACATCCAACTCATGAGTTTTTAATTTTGAGAATAGTACATCTAAAGTGAGTGAACTCATGACAAGGATTCTCTAATAGATGTAACTTTCATCTCCCAAATAGACATGTCTAATGCACCAAGCAATTGTCTAGCATTTGTAGCCTCATCAAAGAAAACTCCAACAAAGACGTAAATTGCTAAGAATTTTATTGAACCGTGCAAAGAAATCATCTAGAGACTCACCGTAGCTTCATCTCAAATCGCATGTATTCTTTCTTATAAATATCTTGCCTAACCTCTTTGACAAAGGTTAGAACCTTCATGATAATCACAAAGAGATTTCCATACCTCATATGCAGACTTGAGATGAATCACACGATCAAAATCACTACTTCCTAGTCCTTGGATGATCAAATTTCTTGCTTTGTTGTTTGCTTCAACATGTGCTCGATTGGTGCCATTGATCGCATCATTTTAGAACATTGTATGGCTTGTAGACCTTTTCCCAAATTGCAAAACCCCGAGCTTGAATATATGCCTCCATCTTTGCTTTCCAAAACCGAAAATCAACACCATCGAAAACACAAGGTTTTGTCAATACCTATCCAACGCTACGGTTTCTAATCACCGCTTAAGATTAATTAGAAAACCTTGCTCGATACCACTTGTAGGATCGAATATACTAATGTAGCAATCGAGGGGGTGAATGATTGCGCGGAAGCTAAAATCAATTTTTCAAACTTTTCAAACACCCCAATTGAAACTCAAATTGCTTGGAAATCAGTTTATGCAGTTGGGAAACAATAGATCATCCTGGCAACCAAGAGAGCACTTGGGCCACCGGGCAGCACTTGGCGAGCAGCTTTGGGCACTTGGGTGACCAAGAGATCACCCTGGAAAGCAAGAGACACACTCAGGCGGCTTTGGGCACTTTGGGCAGTAGGACACCTGAGCGACCACGCAAGACTGTTGGGCGACCACGACACTGTTACGCGACCACGCGCGCAGTCTGGGCGAGCAAACCGATATACGTCTATTAAAATAGTAATTACGGAAGATCCAGCTGTTGGATTGATGTGAAATTTTAACTATAGAAACTAGACTCAATTCCACAACTAACACAAAAAGAATCAGGTCAATCGGATGTATGGATCTAAAGTTATGTCCTTCGCAAGATGACTAAATTCGGGCGACCACGCGAGCAATCGGGCGAGCAGGACATCAATCTGGGCGACTACAAATTACAGAAGATCTAACCATTGGATTCATGTGAAATTTTAACTGTAGAAAGTAGACTCAATTCCGAAGTGAACAAAAAAAGAATCAGGTCGATCGGAGCTACGGATCTAAAGTTATGTTCTTCACAAGATGACTAAACCAATTAGCGATCTACTGTTTGGCGACCAGGTTAGCAATCTGGGCGACCACTAATTACCAAAGATCTAACCGTTAGATTGATATGAAATTTTAACTGTAGAAACTAGATTCAATTACGAATCAAAACCAACAAGAATCAATCCGATCGGATCTACGGATCAAAAGATATTACCTTCGCAAGATGATACCTTTGCACAGAACCGAACTCCGTGATGAACTTCGTGACTGCTGTGATGAACAAAACTTCAAGCGATCGATCAACTATGCCGGAGCCAAGAACTTGTGAGAAGGATCTTTATTTTCGATCTGGTTACAGTACTCAAACAAAAGAGTACAACCCTAAAATCTTACTCTTGAATAAACAGGGGACACCTCCCTCTATTTATACAGAGTAATCCTAACGAGATAGGATACAACTCCACTTCCAACATGGAAAGAGTCTGTATACATCTCAACTGGCCCAACGTGGCCAAAATAACTCTTGCACGTATGTACAGCCCACCGCTGTAATTACGTGACTAACCAAACCTCCATGTGCATGTTCTCTAGCCCGAACGTCCCGCATGACATCCTCGACCACCAAGACCTCGATTCCTCCTCGAACCTAGTCCTCAACCTCGCCTCCATGAACCTAGTTCCGTCCCGCCATCGACCACGTTCGCCCTCAAGCAACACCTGCACATGAATAAACAAAAATAATTCCGAGCACAAGTCCACGACTTGACTCAAAGTTAATCCATGCAACCACTCACACGAGTGTATTGCATTAAGCAAAATCCATCATGCTATCACCAGCATAATAATCATCACAACATAGCACATGCACAAGCACCACACATGCCTTAACCAAAACCACTTTGCAATGCCAATTTCACCATTCAGCCAATTTTTCATCACATGATTTCACAATACCAAGATATTGTCTAACACTTCACTCCTAGGAAAACCATTAACACCCAAAGAAGCATATTTCTATGAGACTGGTATATCTACTAAAGTAAAATTAGTTTGCTACTGTGTTTACATTTTACAGTTCTTTCATTCATCTAGAATGAAATGCTACTTCTACCGTTCTTATGTGGGCAATTTATCTATTTTAAGGACGACAATGTTGTTGCTTTTGACTTGACTAGTAGGGATATTTTTGTGAGATTGGTAGTAGCTACCGAAGTAAAATTAGTTTTTCTGGTGTGTTGTGGTTCTTTCATATTGTTGAATTGTTCATCTAGAGTTCCTATTTCATCTATTCTAAGTAAGCCGTTAGTAACGCGTGATGATGTAAAATTATTGCACATTGTTTTCGTATATCAGCAGTAATCAAGGCCATTAACATTGTGTTGGTGCCATGCTAAATTATTCTTTATTTTTCCGAGTTAACACATTAGAACAAGAGAACTACTTGAAAATGACTGAAAGGCAAAATCAAAGAAATTTGCCGATTTAGCTTTCATTGTCACCTGGAGGATAAATGAGTTAGCACTTGCTGTCCGGATGACGGACTGTATAACATCGGGGAACATGGCAAGATCTGTTCCGTTTCTCTTCCATGGAGTGGCCGAAGGCCACCAATGCAAAAGCTGGCAGTTGTTGCCAAATTTCTAATTCTATTTTTGTAAAGGAATTATTATTAAGAAAATGTTAACAATATTTAACATATTTCAAGTTATTCAACATCAGACTTTTTTGGATTTTGCAAATATTCTGGGTCACGTTCTTTTTTCATTTTGGGTTGCAAGTGGTTAGGCAGCATTGGTGCCAACTTAATTCATATTCTTTGTACTGGTGCCAAATTTCGTTGCTACCTTTGGATCTTTGTAATTCCTCAAGTGCAAGTTTATCCCATCCTTTTTTTGTCAATTGCATCATCACATTGTAAATAGCCGAATACCTCACGCATCCAATATGGCTTGTGAATAATTGTTGTACTTCTAGGTCCTTAGTATGATAGGCGTTATAATCATAGCCCCCCATTGCAGAATCATGAAGTAGCATTAAACGGTATACCCAGTCATCTGTTCTTACACACTGCCTCTGTTTTAGTCCTTTTGTGGTTCCCTTAAGCTCAGGCTGGCATCTTATGGATCTATTTTGCAAACTCTGTTCTGTCTGGAACCATGAATTGTATGATGCATCATCTTTCTCATGAACCAGGTGCGCCACAAGCGATGTTACATAGCTGCGTAACCTTCGCGGCATTCTCCTGCATAATGGATGGGCTCAACAAGCAGCAGGCTGACATGGCAAACACGCGCACCGGGAATCCTTTGACCGTCAAGCATCAGGAGGATGGCGTTCTCCCCCCCATTCACCCTTCCGCCACTTCTGGATGCTTCAGATGCTTTAGCATCATGCTGCCAGGCCTTGCTGAAGACAGACCACCAACACCAAGAAAGGTAGCTCCAGTGTTTTTTCTAGATTTGCTCCCTTTAGCATCCTGAATTTCTGATCGGTTATGTAGCTGCATTTTGGTGATAGAGTTGCTAAACTATGGTTCTGGCGTCATAACAGGTACACCCAAATTATCTGCCTCGACACAGTCTGTAACAAGCTTGATGAAGATATAATAGCTATGTGCTTGCTTATCAGCAAAATTTTCTAGTTCTGTCTGTCCGGCATTCTTGTTAAATCTGCTGCATAACATTTTTTAGATAAAGGATTATCTGCTGCATAACATGGAGAAATTTCTTAACGAAATATGAATTTTGGCCTCAGTTTAAGTCTATAAGATGAAGGCCAGTTGGATCTGACTTTTGCTAACTTAGTCATGTTCTCTCTTATCATCAACGAGTCATTGTACATCCAACTAAACACATGAAGCAGACATGCAGATAACACTACCATTATCATTATTATCATCACCAGTGTCTGACAGGACTTCTTCAATTTTGGTGCGATTAAAGAACCACACTGGCACGCTGTTCAAGTTGACCTGTCATGAGTGCTCATGCACTACACATACAGATAGACATCCAAAATGCATCAAATAATTGCGGAATCAATCATCTGAATTCTGATCCTAACGCCTCCAAAACCATCAGTGGAGGCCGTTTTTTGCCCACCCTGCTGGCGCACCACCATGCACTGCCTTTTCAAGTCCACATGGAAGAAAAGTTGAGCGGTTTCAGTGTGCTGAAGCGACACAAAGGCAAGCCCATGGATTTTGATATGATATCCACTTTCCACCAAGCTCTTTAATAATGAAACCATTTCAAGAAGCTAAAGCTTATCTCTTGCTTGCTCTGGGGAACGGAGAGAATATTCTCTCCCAATTGCAGCATGACATTCCTGCATTGAAACTGCAGAAGGGGTACTCCATGGTGGAAAATAGGATTAAGGCACTTTCGAAGTGCTAGATAACCTGGTTTCAAAGTTTAGGATGTTGGATAGACTTTTAAACAAAGTTCAAGATATTATATAGATTTTTCCCTATACAAAATCAGTGTAGGGCGTTAAACAAACGGGATTGAAAAGTTCAGAGTGATAGATAACCAGTCTCAAAGTTTAGGATGCTAGACGGACTTTTGAGCAAATTTTAAAGCATTATATGGACTTTTTCCTTGATTAGAAAATTCGTGGATGGATGTAATGTAACTGAAACGAAATGAAACCATACCAAGTCCAACTCTCTATTGCACACCATGAAGAACACGCAGTCAAATAGCGTATGAAAAAGGTTCGCTCGCTTAGATCAGGATCCAGGATACCACTATCCTGATTTTGTAACACGGCTTCTAATAGAATATCCCCGACCCCCACGGTTCCATACCTGATGCAGTTCAGCGGTGTTACCCACAGAATCACACATCAATCTGTTTCCTTTTTCCTAGAAATGACGCACGTACGGTTCCACTGCATTCGCAGATCGCAACAGAATAGTCTTCTTTCCAACGATAGCTCTCGAAATAGAAAACGATACTCAACTCGCAGCCTCCACATGCTAGGGAGGCAGCCATTCCAGGTAGTAAATAATAAGCCAAATTAAGGCCAAGTGTCCTAAACCCATCGAACCCAAATCACAAACCGCGCCCACAGGTATTCGACAACCAACCCCCAGCTCACAGTTTGGATGACTGACGCCTCCAAAATCTCCCCCTCGTGACACCTAGCGGTTGCCACCAAAGAAGATAGGTCCGTAGAAGCAATCACGAACTCGCCAACTCCCAGCTATATATAAGTAGACAGATGTAGATGTGCACACACGACACGAACCTCTCTATCCAATACACCTAAGGAGGCGTCCTGCATCTTAATTTCTAGTTCCTGTAGTCGACATGACCTCCCTGGGGTTCAGCTATGCGCAGATTCATGTGCGGCAAGAGAGGTGCAGGAGGATCAGCGAAGAGGAGACGACGATGAAGAAGAAGAAGTTGATGGCTGAAGAAGAAGGGGACGACAAGTCATTGACTAGAGAGGAGAAGAAAGAGAAGAAGAAGAAGAAGGCTTCCTACTCGCCGACCACCGGGAGGGTGCATCCATGCACATCTCCCGCTGCGACTGCGACGGCGACAAGGGAGGGTAGCCCGTGAGGCTGGCCATGGAGCGAGTACAGCCGTACGTGCAGGAGTCATCTTCAGGTCATGGGAGGGTTGAGAGTGAGAGTTTAGGTTGTCTTAAATTCCCGTTCTTAGTTGTCTCAGCAAGGATAGGATATAGAGCTGGTGTGATATGTTTAATCTCTATTAATTGTTCTGCACTTGGTGTCTTCTTCATTGTGAACAAGGATTAACCGAATTGAAGAATAGGCTAGCTGTTGGAACTGAGACATGTAATGCATGAATGGGAATTAATTTCTTTTAGAAAAATTTATGAAACTTAAATGAAAGTAGTTAATATTAGGTGATGGCAGCAAATCTTCTATTTGATTAGGGCCTGTTTGGATCCATTAGCTCTAATAGTTAGCAGGCTAATGGCTAATAGCTAGCTAATTATTAGCTAGGGTTGTTTGGATCTACTAACTATGGTTGGAAATTTGGTTGTAGGTGCAAATGTCCATTGTACCTTTGCATTAATTAGCTATTTGCAATTTTTTTTGGCTACTGTACCACGGTGGAGGGGCCGAGGGCAAATTGTCTTTTGACCATCCATTAGCTGAAATTAGTTAGGGAGAATCAGCTAATGAGATAACTATTAGTTAGGTGCCTAACTATTAACTGGGATGTTTGGATCCATTTCAGCTAATTTTAGCAGCTAACTGTTAATGCTAATGGATCTAAACATGACCTTAGTTTTTTAGGTTACATGTATTGCCTCAACCTAAGGTAATGTTTGGATTCATTAGCACTAACAGTTAGCTGCTAAAATTAGTTGAAATGGATCCTAATAACTTAGCTAATAGTTAGCCAACAACCCAGCTAATAGTTATCTTATTGACTGGTTCTCCCATACTAATTTCAGCTAATAGATGGTCAAAAGGCTAATTTGCCCTTGGCCCCTAATTAATGCAAAAAAAGCCAATTTGCCCTCGGCCCCTAATTAATGCAAACAGTAACAAAAAAATGCAAACAGCTAATTAATGCAAGGGTACAATGGACACTTGCACCCATAACCAAATTTTCAACCACCTATTAGCTAGTAGATCCAAACAGCCCTAACTAATAATTAGCCAGCTAATAGTTAGCCAGCTATTAGATATTAGCTAGCTAACTATTAGAGCTAATGGATCCAAATAGGCACTAATATTAACTAATTTGTTGTAAGAATCGTAAATCTTTTAAAAAGACGTGTAGGGAAGTATACCCCTTTCTATAAATATCATGCAAGCTTTTATCCCCTTCCATCTTTGACAAATTACACAAATTTGAGACAGCTGAATGTCGTGATTTGCTATGGACAAAAAAAAAATCATGAAACATAGCATGCCGGATCAACATCCTCCACGCTTGACTGCATTGTGTCTCCTTGCGCTCGGCTTCGCTGCGTGCTCGGTAAAGATTTTTTTGGTTTTTGCATGTAAAAACTGGTGGAACATGCTGTCATAGCCCACATATTGGAATGTTGATTTGGAGGGGCGGCCGGAAGGAGAGGGGGTGGGGTTGGGGTGAATGATCCATTATCATCAATAAGTTATTTTTAAGTAGTATAGAGATAGATATAGATATATATATTCGGTGCAAAAGCAGATTTGAGTGTACAAATGACACTCGTGGCTGTCAGTTTAGGGTGTGTAATCTGGATGCAAAGTTGGTGGAACATCCAATCCAACAAATTTGCGATCGTTCCACCAGTTAGCCCAGCCACCTAAAAAGCTGCCCCCCAACCAAAAAAAAACATCTTAAGGTTATCCCACATTCCCCTCTTGTTGCATCTCTATCTGATGTCATTGCTGCTAAATATCCGTTCTTTGCTTATTGTCCCAGTACACTGAGTAGATAATTATCAGGATCAATCAACCCGGCCCACACCTTCAACTCCGCCTCCGCGCTTGGCCGCATCGTGTCCCCACACACTAGGCTCTGTCGCTCACCCAATAGAGCTTCATTATTATTATTTTCTTATCAGAGAATTTTTAGGCAGTGGAATTTGGTTTTTTTTTATATATATAGATTGTATTTTCTGTTTTTGTTAAGAGATTTTTTAGGAGGTTCAAGGGGAATTGGGTGGGGTAAATGAACCACCACCACCAGCTTTTTTTTTAACTATGCAAATCGACCATGCAAAATTAAATTTCAGGAATGATTGTTTAACCAAACACCATGTGGTAGTGGAAGAGCCATGGACAGATTTGGATTGTGGGGACTAGGTAGGATCTTATGCCGACCAATTGATATATTGCACTATTGTGGTCACAATAATTGAGATTGCTCCAATGTACTTCCAAAGTGCCAGTACCTACCAAATCCATAGTTGTTCTTTCTAATCCAGTAGCTGTGGGGGAACCGGGGAAGAGGTGGTACTCCGGTAGATAATGTCTTAGGAAAAATATCCTGTGCAATCACCCCTCTCGGTGAAACCACTGTACAACTGAACTAAAAAATGTTTCAAAAAATTCTGAAAAAAATCATGGATGTACATCTCAACTTACCCCACCTACATATAAAATTTCATGATCAAATTCATCATATACTAGCAGTTACAAAAAAGACAAATTCAGCATGAACAGTGATTTTTTACTGTTCATCACTATTCATTTTTGCTGTTTGTTTTTTCATATCTTTCAAATGCGATTAGGTTTGGTCTTCAAATTTTGCACGATTGTAGAAGCTCACCTCCCCTACATATGGTAATTTTTTGAGAATTTTTCAAAATATTTTTTAGTTCAGTTGCACGGTGGTTTCACGGAGGGGGGTTGCACCGGATATGTTACCAATGTCTTAAAGACAGATGCAAACCAGATTGGATTAGCACTTGGCAAGGATGGCGCAGCATGTGAGACAGACATGCAGTGGAGTGCACTATCGTCAGGCAGTAAACCTGGTGGTACTGGTGGTGCCTTATCACACACACCCCACTGACAAGCTTCATGCTCTTAATTGGGCAGTGACAAGCTTGATCGCTAGCTCAAATTTAATTCGGAGTATAATTAATAACTACAGATGGTAAAATACAGAGGCATAGACAATTTTGAAGAAACAACATGAAACTCGAAACATGGTATAGGTGTAAAATTGGATCTAAAAACCTTCCATGAATATGCCCTCCCTATTGAACATTTGTTGCTAAACTAGGGAAGAATCAATTTGATGTAACTTATGTTATTTGTATAACTGGAGATTGGTATTTACCATTGGGACTTGTTCATAATTTCGCTGCACATATTTTGCTGGTCAGGTACAGTTGATGAAGATGTCTGCGTAGTTGATGCCTAGGAAGAAAAAAGTTAAACGAATATATAAGAAACTACAGACTTCAAGAAAAGACGTTCGATTAATCGCAGAAAATAGACATTATATTGTTCCCTGGTGTGCTCAGCAATGAAGAATTAGTCTATAATGATCAGATCATCAGTATCATATTTATATGAATAACAAAACAGCTGTATATTATCAGAAACTAAGTATGATTCTATAATTGCATGCCCTTACACTTCACTTTTCAGCATACGGTGAAATTAGGATACCAACACATCACAGCACAAGATGCTGCTTATGAACAACAGAACAAGCATGGGAGAACAAGAGCCACAGTGTAAGCAAGAATTACCTATTTTCAGCATACGGTGAAATTAGGATACCAACACATCACAGCACACTAAGCTGGTAAAGGATTGTAAGCAAATGTGAAACTTTATGGGTACATGAAAAAATATGAATATAGTTCTGGCACTCCAACTGGGTATACCGATAGCATGGAACCCAAATACTAAAATAACTAGGGAGGCACCCCGCACGTTGCTGCAGGAATTCAAGAATGACAATGACAATGTATGCATATGACTACCACATTGAAGGCTTGAAGCAATCTGTGAGATGCTAATTTCTGAATGAGTGGTGACGTTGATAGTAACCAGAATATATATACACATACAAATATGGATATATTTGTATAAAACCATGTTTCAAAACCTAAGCATGATAGGAAGTATCTGGGCCAGCATCACTCCATTTTACCATCTGAAGTGTAGATCCCCAGTAGTTAAATCGATTTTCTACAAAACTGTGTACCATAAGTATAAATATATGCTCACAAGTGAGAGCAGTAGAGAAAAAACCTGAAGTTCACGTAGAATAGCTATTCTGCACTCCAGTCAGAGAAGTAAATTCCATACGCTGGGCGAAACATAGTTAATGCATTGCAAACAACACAAGTAAATGAAGCCTGCTAGAAAATCACGAAATATTTTACTACAAAACAACTGATGAATTTACTAGCGAAGCACATGCAAAGTACACATGAATCCAATTCGGTAGTAAATCACAAATACATTTTACTATAGAACAATATATTAAATTACAACCAAATCAATTACAAGTTCATGCGTTGGTCAACCCGGCTAGTTAATGCGTATTGTAGTTTGTACATGAATCTGTCTCTTCTTTGTCTTTTTCATATCTTTCAGCAGATACTGATTTTGATCTTCAAATTTTACAAGATTGTATAATCTCCCATCCCCTATCTATGGTAATTTTTTGAGAATTTTTAAAAACGTGTACTTATGGTTTTCATGAATAAGAATATAATTCTGTTTGCTGGACCTACAGTAAAATGTTTGAAAAATTCTTAAAAAATTATCACACGTAGGGGAGTCAAGCTTCTACAATCCAGTAAAATTTGAAGACCAAACTCAATTGTATTTGAGATATATGAAAATAACAAAGTGCCAAACAGCAGCATATCATATCTTTTACTATCAAAAAAATAACATTGTACTGTGAAAAATTCTCAAAAAAATTACCACACGTAAGGGAGGTGTGATTCTACAACCTTATAAAATTTGAAGACCAAACTCAATCAGATTTAAAAGATATGAAAATAACAAAGTACCAAACAATAGCATATACTACCATTTACTGTCAAGAAAACTATATTTTACTGCCTATTACTCAATGTGTCACTACATGTTATCTACAACAGACTTATAGTGTAAAATTTATTAAAATCATATGTACAAGTTTTCAAAAAATCTCAAAAAATTACCATATGTAGGATAGGTGAGCTTCTAAAGGCCTACAAAATTTGAAGATCAAACTCAATCGCATTTAAAAATATGAAATTAATAAAGCACTAAACAGTGAAAAATCACTAGTTAGCCAAATTTGTCCTTTTCATATCTTTCAGCTGATATTGATTTTGGTTTTCAAATTTTACAATATTGTATAATCTCATCTCCCCTATCTATGATATTGTTTTGAGAATTTTTAAAAACTTGTACTTATGGTTTTCATGAATAAGAATATAGTTCTGTTTGCGGGACATGCAGTAAAATATTTGAAAACCTCTCAAAAAATTACCACACGTAGAGAAGTCAAGCTTCTATAATCCTGTAAAATTTGAAGACCAAACTCGATCGAATTTGAGAGATATAAAAATAAGAATATGCCAAACAACAACATATTGTATCTTTTACTATAAAAAAATAACATTGTACTGTAAAAAATTTTCAAAAAAATTACCACATGTAGGGGAGATGTGATTCTACAATCTTGTAAAATTTGAAAACCAAACTCAATCAGATTTGAAATATATGAAAATAACAAAATACCAAACAGCAGCATGTACTACTTTTTACTGTTAAGAAAACTACATTTTACTGTGTATTACTCAATGTGTTACTACATTTTGTATACAGCAGATTTATGGTATAAAATTTATAAAAATCATATGTACAAGTTTTCAAAAAATCTCGAAAAATTACCAAATGTAGAGTAGGTGAGTATCTACAGGTCTACAAAATTTGAAGATCAAACTCAATGGCATTTGAAAGATACGAAATTAATAAAGTACTGAATAGAGAAAAATCACTAGTTAGCCGAATTTGTCTTTTTCATATCTTTAAGCTGATATTGATTTTGGTCTTCAAATTTTGTAGGATTATATAATCTAACCTCCCCTATCTATGGTAATTGTTTGAGAATTTTTGAAAACGTGTAAATATGGTTTTCATGAATAAAAATATAGTTCTGTTTCTTAGACTTGCAGTAAAATGTCTGAAAAATTCTCAAATCAATAAAGTGAATTAAGTTTATATTTTTTGTCTAAAATGTAAATAAGATAACCTACATAAACACTTTTAATATATCTACAACTCCAGCTCCATAAATTTTCGGAGCTAAGAATACCCTGCTCCACCAACTTCACAAATTTTAGTAAAGCTAGAACTATACCAAACACCACCATAGGGTAGGTGAGCTTCTACATGCCTATAAAATTTGAAAATCAAAATCAATCGCATTTGAAAGATATGAAATTAACAAAGCACTAAACAGTGAGAAATCACTAGTTAGTCAAATTTGTCTTTTTCATATCTTTCAGCTGATATTGGTTTTGGTCTTCAAATTTTACAGGGTTGTATAATCTCACATTCCCTATCTATAGTAATTTTTTGAGCATTTTTTAAAATATGTACTTATAGTTTTCATGAATAAGAATATAGTTCTGTTTGCTAGACCTGTAGTAAAATGTTTGAAAACTTCTCAAAAAATTACCACACATAGGAGAGTCAAGCTTCTACAATCTTGTAAATTTTGAAGACCAAACTCAATCGGATTTGAGAGATATGAAAATAATAAAGTGCCAAACAGCAACATATCGTATCTTTTACTATCAAAAAAAACATTTTACTGTGAAAAATTCTCAAAACATTACCACACGTAAGGAAGATGTGATTCTACAACTTTATAAAATTCGAAAACCAAACTCAATCAGATTTAAAAGATATAAAAATAGCAAAGTACCAAACAGCAGCATATACTGTTTGGTATATGCTACTGTTTGGAACCTTTTATTGTCAAGAAAACTACATTATACTACCAATTATTCAATGTGCTACTACATGTTGTATACAGTAGCCTCATGGTATAAAATTTATGAAAATCATATGTACAAGTTTTCAAAAAATCTCAAAAAATTACCATATGTAGAGTAGGTGAACTTCTACAGGCCTACAAAATTTGAAGATCAAACTCAATCGCATTTGAAAGATATGAAATTGATAAAACACTAAATAGTGAAAATCACTACTTAGCCAAATTTGTCTTTTCCATATCATTCAGCTGATATTGATTTTGATCTTCAATTTTTACAGGATTGTATAATCTCTCCTTCCCTATCTATGGTAAGTTCTTGAGAATTTTTTGAAAATGTGTACTTATGGTTTTCGTGAATAAGAATTTAGCTCTGTTTGTCAAACCTACAATAAATTATTTCAAAATTTCTCAAAAAATTACCACACATAGGGTATATGACATTTTACAATCCTGTAAAATTTGAAAACCAAACTATTTTACAATCCTGTAAAATTTTAAGACCAAGCTCAATCAGATTTGAGAGATATGAAAATAACAAAGTGGCAAACAGCAGCATATAATATCTTTTACTGTCATAAAAATAACATTTTACTATGAAAAATTCTCAAAAAAATACCACACGTAGGGGAGGTGAGATTCTACAGCCTTGTAAAATTTGAAAACTAAACTCAATCGAAATTAAGAGATATGAAAATAACAAAGTGTCAAACAACATCACATACTATCTTTTACTGTCAAGAAAATAACGTTTTACTTCCTATTACCTAAGGTGTTACTATATCCTTTGTAAAGTTGTTGTTTAACACCTTGTTTTAGTATGGTAACATCTGTGTAATAGCTCGTAACATGTCATTTGTTTGTATAGTAAAAGGTAACATATCTAGTGTTTTCAAAAGTTCATAAAAAAACACATGTATATATTTTGAAAAATTCTCAAAAAATTACCATATGTAGAGGATGTGAGATTCTACTATCCTAAAAAATTTGAAGACCAAAATCATTCTCATTGAAAGTTATGGCTAAATCAAAAAAGAGACAGATTCATGTACAAACAAGAAGTGGCATTTATTAGTCATTTACTAGTTGGATTTAGTACACTAAACAGGCGCGCTAATTTATTGCTTGCTAATTAATGCCACGAAGTGGGCTCGGTCAGTAGCCCTTTATTTTTTGCTATATACCCTTTTACATATGTAAAAGGAATATATAAACAAATTATGCTAATAAAGGGTGGACTTTGATGAAATTTTCCGTAGAACTCACTTTGAAGTATCTTATAATCAGTATTAGAGTATACTCAAAAGGATAAAGAGGTACAATAATATCATTTAAGCGGTATATTGAAGGTGGGCGTACGTACTCCCAGGAGTATATAACCATTTTCCTATGTATATATATAAGAGCATCGATCGCCTTTGAAGCAGTCAGATAAACAACAAATTCATAAGGAGAGTAGCGCTTAAGAATAACAAAGATCAATGTCTTCTATAGTTGTAGAGTAACATTCACACAGTAATTGCACATGTGTCCTTGGTTTGTGCAGAGAAAAATATTTATAGATGATGAAATTACACATAGAAGTCTGTAGGTAAAGTGCACCAACATGAGCTTGTTGCAGAAAAAAAGGTCATTACTTGTAAGATGTCATTATAGCAATAATATCAGGTCAGTACTAACAACAGCCGAAATCCAAAAGGACATCAAACTATCAATGTTAATCAGAAAAGAAAAAATATCGAAAAAGGGATTTGGATAGAGAAACTTGCCTGAAGGATGTTAATCAGAGGAACTTGCACTGCAAGTACAGTTGAAGCATTGAAGTTAATTTACAGGTGTGAACACCAAGATTTAGCAAGGAAAGTGATACATCATTCAGCATATTGGAAGAAAAAAATGTATACAGGGCATAGTCTTACCCAAGCAACTCATAGAAATTTGAATTGAAGGGAGCGTGAATTGGAAACTTCAGTTAAAGGAATGTAGACCAAATATATGATTTACATAATGTCAGTGTTTACCAAGGCACTAGATGGGTGGCAGAACAGTGCCTAGCGCCTAATCGCAAATTAGGCAAGCTAGGCGAGAGGGTGGAGCCTAGCACCTAGGCGAGTTGGGAGGCCACCTAGGGGAACAGTGCATAATGGATGCGTCAGACATCAGTATGATGGATTTTTTTTTCATTTAATGTAACAATGATTAAATGGAAATACCTTGTCAATAATCTCTACACTATGATAACATGACACCCAAAACTATGACCTTTAACAAAAAATTCTTATGTTTCAATTTTCTGATAGAATTGTTGTAAGCATCTAGGCCCCTAATAAATATTTTGGTGATTTATGACAGCTTAATTATTGGGACTAACTCTTTTGTCAAGGATATAGGTCTTGATGATGGCATTGCATGAAAATTGGGATAAGTGTTGACCCCTAGTAAAAAATGGTATAAATCTTAGTGAAGATTAAGGACCTTGTGGTTAGAAATGATATAAAGGAGTCGAGAATGGATCATAGTAGCAATGGGTATTTTGTTTATGCTTTGGCTTTACTATTAAGAGGGGTCAAAGGTTAGTGTTTTGAGCTAAGCGAGAGGTTTGAGTAGCTAGGTGTGATGCACTTCTAGGATTTTCTCTCACTACTTATCTTGCTTGTCGAAGCTCAGGATAATCTAAGTGAGGTTATTGAGGATACTGAGTTGAAGACATGCTCTTTGTGATGTCCAAGTACTAATTGATTCATCCAAGTACAAGTTAGATGCTCATTGTCATAGTTGGAAGGTCTATGTTGAATTAGACTATCAAGAAGGTCTATGGTCAGGAAGGTGCAAATTTGATGCATCAGCAGGCAAAAGGTCCATATTGAATGGGACTATCAAGTCGGACAATGGTCAAGAAGGTGCACATTTGATGCATGAGCAGGTGGAAGGTCCATGTTAAATTGGACTATCAAAATGGACCATGAAGGTGCATTTTTCAGTGCACAAATAGTCGGAAGGTCTGACTGGCCTCAATGGCTAGTTTTCTCTATTGGAAGTGAGTGCTGGAAATCTCATTTCAGGAGAGGTCTGATTTGAACTCAAAAGGCCCGACTGGGTGTTTTCTAAAGAGAAGAAGAGGCTAACAGCTCTATTTGTGATAGAGGCTCTATATATAAAGGGCGGACAACCTTGTGAGGTCTGTTGGCTATTTCATTGTTCATCCTACAGCCTTGGGAAGTTGAGGAGCTCAAATTTTACCATTTTGGAGAGTTGGGAGTGCTTAGCCTAGATTAGTGCACCACTCTTAGTTGTTTTACCGTGCTAGATTCAAGCAAACACCTTAGGCTTGTTACTCTTGGTGATTGGCGTCTTCTAAATGGCTTGGAAGCATGGTTCATGGTGACCTTCCATTGGAGGCACTTGTTGAAGGCCCGAGAAGGTTGTGAGGGTTAGGACTGCACCTATCAGGAGCGGAGGAGTACCACGAGTGAATGGCTTGAATCCTTGTGCCGGTTCAAGTTGGAATAATACTATTGCGAGAGTGCTCCAATGAAAAGTAGAGGAGATCGTCGAATCAACGAAACTTCGATAAAAAATTTGGTTGTGTCTTTCTCTCAATTACGTTTTTCACATTTAATTTCTTTGTCATTCAATTCCTAGATCACTAGAATTTTGAAGGATTGGAACTTAGGTTGCAAAACTTCACTAGGATGTGTAGGAGTTGATTGACCACACTAGAAAACCGTCAATACTTAGTTTGGGCTAGAAATGTTAGGGTTTAAATTTGTTAAATAGTGAAAATGAATCCCAATTCACCCCCTCCCCCCTCTTGGGCATCCGATCTACTTGAATTATAAAGCAATTGCTTTGAATGAAAAACCTCTATGTAGTGCATGCCAAACACAAATGGATAAGCAGAACATGAGGTAAAAGGCTTGAAATGACATACAGGAAAACGAACTAGGCAGGCGTGTGAAGAAAATCAATTGATGCTCTGATCCTACAGCCCTGCCAAGTAAATATAGCACATAAACAAACAAATGATATGTTCATGCAAATTCATGCACAAACAAATGATTGGCCAAATACAAAATGGAAAGGAATGGAATAAATAAGCAATAGTGTAAAAGTGAGAAAGTAAGCTTAAAAATTAATCATGCAGCAGAGTGCAATAGCGACATAAATGTCTTGTTCCTACAACATAGAAACCCCAGTCATCAGGCATACTTCACATGGCATATTGCATATGCTTAGCAGGGCATACATGATATGAAGAAAATTGGATCGATGAAAAAAATATATATGATACGTACGATCAGCAACCATAATGAAAAAGGCAAATCAAAACCTAGATTTATACATCAGATTCCCTATGGAGCATTCCATCGAATAGGCATAGTGCAACCATCGGACGGACTACAGAAATCGCTAAGCGAGCAGGAAGTTCGTAAAACTGAACAAATGCAAGACATGGATCACCTGGAAACGGCAAGGGGGGGACTGGGATCGAGAGCAAGCCCATCGCAACTGCCGTGGGGAGGAGGCTTGAGACTGAGGGCATGACCACTGCGGCTGCCGTGGTGGAGGCAAAAGGTATTGGCGCAAAACACGGCCTGTGCGCATGGCAGATGCATCCTGTGTGGAGCGGAGTGGGAAGGGGATGGATAAAATGCTATGAGGCCTAACCGTTCGCCTGACCATGCTTCGCCTGGAATTCTCGCGACGGTTTCTCGCCGCCGGTTACAATGTGGAGGAGCCGAAGGCAGGACAGGTTGGTGCGAGAAACAACGGATGTCGGTCGAATCTGGAACGTTAAGAGTTGGATCTCAAGGCCAGCGAACAGCTAGGATTGGACTATGATGTTTGGATGCTATTCTGTACTACCTTTTTAACATTAATCCAAGACGATGTGGCTTCACTGGAGGGCAGGAAATTCAGCTAGTCAGGACTAGGGGTACCACCCATACCCGTTTTGCCTAATTATCCGCTATCTTCTACTGACATATGTGTCACAGCAAGTGTCTAGTCAGTCCCTTGATCCCTCATTTACGATTAGTCATATTAGCAATTTTATGATTGGTGATACTGTGATAGGTGATTTGTAATATGTGTGATTATTGATGAATGGTTTCTATTTTAATTGTTGAACTTGAACATGCGTAATGACTTATGAACTATCTCCAATTTAATTATTGAAATTGAGCATCTGTGCATTTTTTATTTGCATGTGTTGTTTTTATTTTTATTTCCATGTGCATTGAATTTCCACAAATTTCATCAAAAGGATTGTATCAGTACTATAGCTCATTAGCTCCTAGTGCTTTTTGGTTGGAAGATTATTCGGTAAATGAGTATACCCACGAGCGATGGGTATGGATAAGATTCTTCGCCTGCCACCCTTAGTAGGTATACCCGTGGGATAAATTTTGATTAGCGGGCATAGGTATGAGCGAGCACTGCCCGTATCTACCGCACTCGATTGCCATCTCAAGTGAGGATCAATTGAACATGTATATAGGATATATTTTAGTTTTAAAAGTGAGTGAGGATATAGTGCTGATTATATTTGCGGCTCTATTTTATTGTTTCTTGAGAAAATTCAGTCACCCACACAAGTAATAATAAAAGAAAAGGAGCAGAGGCCTAGGTTTTGCCCATGTTTAGGGGGTTGGGCTTCAGCTGCAAGCCCGAAGCACCCCAAAGAGGGTGCGTGGCGAAGCGGCTTGACAGCTAAGCAGGGGGTAAAAGCCGAGAGAAAGCCATAACTGGTCAAGACGTGCTTGTGCGCTTTCTTCTGCTGCTTAGCTCGGTCCTTTTTCGCCGCCAGCATTGCTCAAGATCGACTGAGCTCCGCCTAACTCGAAGCCACACCACCTCTCTCCGTCTAGAACGAGCTCGGCCCCAAGCACCCGACCAAGCTGCCTCCACCCGAAGACCTCCGTCCTCATCACCTTCGCCTAACCGACCTCCGTCCTCATCGTCACCTCCGTCCTCACGGCGAAGCAGACCCGCCTCCGGGAGGCCGACGAGATCCGCCACCTCGAGACCTGGATCATCGCCAAGTACCAACCGGGGCAGTCGTGCCAGAGGATTAAGAGGAAGGACCTGATGAGGTCCAGGCATTGAACATTGCTAAAATTATGTGATAATTGTTTATCTGTAGATGTGCATTGGTCATCTGACATGACGTACTTGTACTGTTTTGACAGATTGCAGACTGAAGGCGAGCAGGGCAAGCACAATGTCCTAGGGAGTACGGAGGAGGGTCAGGAGATATCAGATTGTACTTTTTGCACCGACGAGCAGCATGATTTGGATGGTGAGGTGAGCCAGGATGGACAGGGTTCATGTGGTGATGGAAGATCGAGTTGAGGATGGCGGTAGGTATGCCATGGAGTATGAGCAAGATGGGGAGATGGAGAGGGTGCTCGAGAAGCAGGCTGAGCTAGTTGGGCAGTATGAGATAGAAGAAAATGCAGGGCCTGCTTGGAAGACTTGAAATTTTTTACAAGTATAAATATTTTACACTTGTATATTTGTGGACATAAAGAATACATCTGGATTTATTTTCCCTTGTAAAAACTTCCAATTGTTGTTTGGGTATTCCAAAAAAAAACAAAGGTTTGGCAACACAGGAGAGAAGTATGTGGAACAACCTGATGTGAGGTTCTATCTTCAAGTCCAATAGCTATGCATTCTACATATTTCAAGCCAACTAACTA